>CAUYPK010138397.1:0-87168 GCA_963574355.1 Loris lydekkerianus
GCCTTCATGTGAAAGCTATAATTTAGCTTCATAGTAGGGCCAAGTACAGTGGATACTGTTAAAACAAACAAGCAAACAAAAAACACATTAGAATCTAAAGGAAAAGATTCTAAAAATTCAGGAAGGAAACTATTTACCTTAAAATATTTATGTTTAATCAAACTCATAATCAAGCATGAAATGAAACATGAATAGTTTCAGACTCAAAAGTTTTCAATACTTCTGCTTTTCTTGTTTCTATATGCTATACAAAATGATGGTGGGGGGGGAAGATAATGACCCACTATCCAGTAAAGAGGAAATCTAATCTGGGAAAGAAATGAAGGATATCACCAAGAAAATTTGAATGTAATCTAGAGAAGTGCGTAGAACTAATCCACAGTAATAGACAGCCATAGTAATCCAGAAGAGACCAAAGCCCTAGAGCTTCTGCTGGGGACTATTTCATAGAAGCTTCAGAATTATATCAGAGTTAGGGTCAACTCGTGAAACACATACAAAATACAATACATTACCAGAAAGGACTATCACTCACACCCAAACCATAATTGTACATGAAAATAAATGTGATATTATTTCATTTTTTTAGTGAGTAATGTTTAAATTATAACAATTAACAAATATATAGATATATATATCCAAAAGTTGTCATTAAATTATATTGAAAGGACAATAGAAATGAAAAGTTTATGTTTTTAGTAAAATATGTAAAAGAGAGCAACATCCAAATTGACTATTGGAGAGATTTAAAAAATAATGTCTCCAATAAAAGAAAAATTAAAAAATAATTGTATAATGGAGTTAAAAGGTTTTAAAAAAATAAACAGAAAGAAGGAGAGTAGTGATAATTAGAAGACACATATATTTCCTATAACTGTGGAATAACAGCTGTAAATTTACTCCAGTTTGGAAATGCTTTCTGTTTAGAAAAATAAATTAAATGAAATCTTCTCTTACTCCCAAATCACCTTTTCTAACTTGACTCACTTTTTCATGTTTATCCTACAATCTTAAGTGGTCAAGATTATATAGAATCATTTCTGCATGTTACAGATAGACTGATGAGTTACAGTTGAAAAGTTCCCAATAATTTGTCTTTCAATTAGCCCTTCCCTAATTAGAGGAACACTTTGAGATTATTTCCAGAGGTGTTGCAAATTATTCTGCCTTCAGAGCAGATGTCTGGAAAAGAGTAAAGGCAGAACTTTAGCTTGGAGAATTAATTGTAGGCTTCCCTCCTCCGCCTTACCTGGAAGCTTTATCTAGCATCTGTTAAGGAAAGTTAATGATCTTGTTATATCAGATTTAGAACTCTATATTCTATTTCTAAATGTCCCTAGCTTTGAGATATTAGGATTCTAAAAGTTGATACCTGCCTTATTACTCATTTCTTTTTAAAGTTTTTATGATGAGAGATCAATTTCTCCCTTAAAATTTACACAGAACTTATTCTGCCACAAAAAGAAAGGTGATTACTTTAGGGCAATTCAAAAGCTGCAGCCCATAGTCACCCATTTGCTGCATGTACTCTGGCCATGATAAATTTGACTGATTACCCTTCTCAGAGTTAACATTATGTTTATATAATTTTAGTTAAGAATAATGGAATATTTTCGACATATCCAATATCAGATTTTATTATTTGACTTTTTAAATTATTTGATATCAAATTTTGTTTTCTGATAAAATGGCTGTCCCCAACATGGAATTAAAATTTTACTTTTGTGATTCATTGTATGGGGGGGAAAAATAACTTTTATCTAATTACATTTAGAATATGAAATTTCTGCCTCTCTTTTTTCCCCATAAAAGACTGTGGGCCGTCCAAGTGCACAGAGTATTTTTCTATTCTGTACAGATCAGCAAGAATAAAAAGGTAGCAGGAAGGATGGAGAGAGTGGCGTTTGTTTGACCACCACATATCAACGTCATAATTATTTTCTCATAGAACGGCAAGGCTCACATTTTTACCTATTAATCTATCAGAGTACTCAATCTACTCACAATTTTATCATGCTGACTATCCCAAAATGTTTTATGAAAATTCTTGGCAAACAACGAGAGAGAATCCTCTCTCCAAGCCAGACACTAATTGAATGATTCATTTTGTAAGGCAGGACTGAAAGATTCGGAGCACAAGAAGACTGACAAAATTGATGATTTATAAATTTTCCTTTCATTTTACTCAAGATAGTGCTCCCTCAAACTTCTCATTTTTTTCTCTTTAATCGTTTCACATATTTGAGCAGTGATGATTCCCACTTTTTAAGAGTAGCAACAAATTCATTTATTGGGGTGTTCCGTAGGTGAGTCCTTTTGATTTTTGACTTTGAAAAAAGCAAAAAAAAAAAAAAAAAAAACCCTTAAAACCCTTCATTTTGTTTTGTAACAAAAATGGGTTTATTGTCATAACAGGCTAACATTCAATGTCATATGTCTTGAAAATATCGAACAGTGTATTTTTCCATATAAATAATTTTTCTTCCTCATTTATAGTGGAAAAACATTTTTGGAATCAGTTGCTACTTCCAAACAGATATAAGCTCATTCCAAAGAAAACTACTTAATCTAAGGAGCTCTAATACAGTCTTTGTGAAACTCAATCTGTAAAGGAATATGAATTATAGGATATTTTAAGTTTTATTTAAAGTGATTATTACCTTGTGTGGAGATATGCCATCATTTTTCCTCTCCACAGACAAGCAGGAAAGACAAGTTATTCTTTGGGAGGATTCTTTGGGAGGATTCTTTAGGAGATAGATAGATAGATAGATAGATAGATAGATAGATAGATAGATAATTTTTAATTAAATAAACTTCCACAGACTGTACTGAAAGTGAATTGTTTGGACTCTGTAATAGAGACCATTCTCCAACCTAATATTACAAGTAGGGACAGAGAGAATTATCTTAACAACAGGCATAAATGCTGAGGCAAATATATAGCCCAGTTTTTAGTAAACATACAGAGTGAGCCTGTGTATTGCTCAAAGACTTGCTTTTGTCTGCTTGCTATGTACATAGCTCAGTTTGATTGGATACTTGAGATCATATCATAAAAGTCTGCCAGTAAAAATAGTCCAACTTTTAAGGTACCCCAACAAGTACTAGTAGGTTCACAAATATACCTAAACTCTTGCAGTTTTATCACTGCATATATATCTGTCCAAAGTATACGTGTGTTACTACTTTTGACACTCATTTTTTTTTTTTTATTCATAGACATAACCTTTGGGAATTTCTTCTTTTCATAAAACTAGAAGATTAGATATTCTTGAGTTAACTAACACAAATCTTTAACAGAAAATTGGAAGCTCTTATAAAAAAGCAGATTACTGGTCTTTCAAAAATTGGTTTGAACTGTTTCCAGATTTGAAAAATTTAGGCCATGTTCTACACACAGAACATGTATAATTCAGTGAAAGTGAAAACTGAGATATAAGATTTTTTTTTTAATTTATAAAGTATTATTGTTGGTAGAAAAGACATAAACATAAGAAATATTATAATTAAGATTGATAAATAGGAATTATTAACTATATTAAAAGTCACAGAAAAATGATTCTGAAAATTGAGCAATTCCTAGAAAAGCAAATTGTAATCCGAGAACAGATTACCGTCTACTTGATACATGAGCATCGCATATATCTAATTATTCAATATTGCAGCATCAATAAATTAAATTTTCTAAAACTTTCATATTACTTCTGTCTCTTTGGAGTCAAATGCTCTCAATCAATTTTTAAATATGTTATTAAATTTAAGTATCTTAAATATAATTAAAAATGATCTCCTTAATTGTTGTGCAAGTAGAGCTGATTCTAGGATACTACTTCTATGCAGCAGGGATTATGAGGAATTGCACATCGTCACATGGCGTGAGTTTAGAAATTGGCTTGCATGGGGACAGGAAAAAACCTCAAAGCCAGTTCAACAAGTAAAAGATACGTAGATTCCCAGTTTCTCATTACCTGCATAAAGAACGTCAGTGTTTAAGTCATTTGTTGGACAATAAGTGTATGTTTGTGGTGTAGTAGATGCCTCTGTCTTTCACACTGTTATCTTTGTACATTTTAATAGTGCAAGTGTGATAGTTACTTTATACATCAAGCTTTTGAGCAGTCGATCCAGTACCAGCCATTCTGGTTTTGAGCACTAGCAAATCACTATAGGTATCTAGCATCACATGTTGCCCAGATCCTGGAAGTCTTGGAGAGCATGGGACATTGTTGACCCCCTACTGGGCTGTGTAAAGGAGACAAGAGAGGCAGAAGTTATTTGCATGTCTTCTTACTGTGACATGGGAAGGCATGCTCCACACAATTAATCTTATCTGACAACCCACATTGAGAACAGTGTCATTTTTGGATAAGCTAGTTTTTGCAACACATTAACATCATTATTAATGGTGATGTATCCAAAAGAACATTCTGATTTGAAAGCATTTCAGTCAGTGTTATATGTAACAAACTACATTAAACTTAGAAGTGTATGTCAACATTATATTATTGTTATAAATTCTGGGGTCAGGAATTTGGAAAGATAGAGTACTCTTTCTTTGCAGTATGATATGACTCGACAGTGACAGTGATGAATCATCCGGGGGCATCTTCACCACACTTCTGAAAATTGATGTGTTCTGGCAGCGGGAATCTCAGCTAAACTGTCAGCCCTAATGACCACACCTAGTCACTTATATTCTGCATGGGCCTTTTTAAGTTTCCTCACAGGGTGGTTGCTGTTGTCAAAGAACAAACATCCTGGGGGTAGGGGAAGGTAGGACTTCATGACATTTTTATGATACTATCTCACAATTCAAAAACATTACTTTTGACATTTTATATTGACCAAAGGAGTCAAAATGGCCTACCAGGTTCCAGAAAGGATCCAAGGGATCTTCGTGATGGGAATGTGGCAAGGTTCCAGGAGAGCTATGGACCAGGAGATGCATTGTGCCAGTAGTGGAAAATACAACATACCATTCAGACTTAGGAGAATTTACAATTTACAATTACCGTATCTACTCGAGTATAAGCCGAGTTTTTTGGGCACAAAATTTGTGCCGAAAAACCCAAACTCGGCACAAATTTTGTGCCGAAAAAACTCGGCTTATACTCGAGTATATAGGTATACCCAAATTATTACAAGCGCATTTAAATTTGTCAGTTCCATTTTCCATTTTTAATAAAATTTAATTTCTTTTGTGCCTGGAAAGCCTCGTTGTCCCACGGGTGAGAGATGCAAAAGAGAAAGTTAAGAGATGGTTTTGGAAAAGCAAAAGTGACTGAAAAAATTTAATGTGCTAATTAACCACAGTATATTAATCTATAAATTGATTTAAAATTAAAATAAACCAAGAACAGATATTAACCTTGAGCTAAAAGGGTAATGGATGTCTCTTACTTTCCCCTTCCCCACACACCCTTTCTTTGGGGGGCGTCTTTTTGAGAGATGGGACCAAGGAAATTAGAAATTTTGGTGTAGGAGATGACTACATAAAGTTTTCTCTATATAACTGTTAAGTGGGAAATAAATGCATTTGTAATAAAATATATTCTATAAAGTTTCTTACATATTGCTCAGCTCATATTAATAGAGTAAGAAGACAGGTAGTGATTGATTATTTTTCTCCAGGTTACGGAATATAATAAATATATCATGATAGAAATATAAGAAATTTTAATGACATTTTAACATTATATGTAAATATCCTTGAATAGTATACTTACTGAATTTATTTACAGGACAATTTACATTATAATCAACCTATGGAGGTTTTCATTAGTAGTTTAAATATTGTTGTTTACCTTTTAATCAAATGAAATCATGGGAATTTTCAGTTTTTTTTAGTCAATAATGAGTTACACTTGATGATTTCTTGCTACTTAAAGTTGAAGAGAATGTTTTAGGATGGAGCTAAAAATGGCTCAGAGTATCTAAAGAGGAGAAGCAAAAAATGGTGATTTTAAAAAGGGGCTAAATTTACTTTGAAATAACTTCTACACTTTATTCTCTGGTTCTTTACATTTTCTTTAGCATAAGTGTGATAAGGTATAACCTCTCTAATCCATATATATTTTAAAACCTAAACTTATGTTAAGAGATGCAAACTCGTTTCCAGCTTTTAACTTGTTGTAGTTATGTCAGAGTTTGCTCACATTTGGGGCAGTCTACTCACCCGTATGAATCTGTAGGGTTTGCCTTTATTATAATTTATTTGCGAGTTGATAAGATTGATTTGTGACTTGACTGCTTTCATTAAATATTTTGAATATCACCATATCTCATTATGGATTTTCTATGATGAAGATACATTTTATTTATAAAGTATGCTCAACTCTGATGCAAATGTAACCAACTGTTTATTTTACTTTGAATCAAAATATTCTTTCGAACCAAGTGAGAAGTTAAGGATGCATTCTAAAGTTATGTACCATTTCATATGAAAAATACCTCTTCCATTTAGCAAAATAAAATTCTAACATTTTTTTATTCCCATAAGAACTTTTAAAGTATACATATAATTCTCACAAGATACAGGACTTTTTAGAAATAATCAATCATTCGAAGCAAATGCTCAGCAGTGTGGATTTCAGGGCCCTTATTCACTTTCATAGTTACTGACATGGTGGTTTACAAGAACCTAAATGACAAGGGCAACTTTGGCCCATAAGAATATGTCTATTTAAAGTTTGTAGCCATTGATTTTCTTCATGTTTGTGTCTAGTTCAAACCTTTTTTTGCATCATATTCATAACCTATTGATATATTGACATATGCTTAAATTCCGTGGTGTTTGTCACCCTAATTTCTATAAACTGTATCTCTAATCTCTTACCTCTCCATTTCTAGTGGACCATCTGGGTGAAGCTTTACCTTCTATCAACAATCTCCTGCCTGGTTTCTCAGTCTCTCCACTTACCCGGCACTAACCAATCCTGATGCCTCCTGTCATTTGTAAGGACGTGAAGGTCACATTAAACCACTCCTCCTCAGAAACATTCAGTGGAGTTTTATACTCTACTAAAAATCCTCTTTTCCTCACCATCTGTATTGCAAAATGTGTATGCACGCAACAGATACAGATTGCATTTTATGGGTTTCATGTAAGTCAAAATCTGCTCCTCAAGAACGTTCTCACATGGTATTGAGTGGACGATGAGTAAAGAGATTCCTACAGAACTAATTAACTGTTAAGTGGGATATAAACGCATATTTAATAAAATGCATTCTATAAAGTTGCTTACATATGAAGAACTTTTTCTCCCAGCTATTTTTAATTCAAATCAGCTTTATCAATAGATAATCTCAGGGGATATAGCAATCTAGAGTAGGCATTTTCCATCATTTATGAAGATAAACTTTGAATAATTAAAAAAAATACAAGAACAGTCAATATGTGATAAACACCATATTAAATGATATTAATACTATCAGGACCTCAAAATAGTCTCTCCATTTAATTCAATGTAGGCAGTCAGTCCTTAGGCTGTGAAAGCAATGAAATTACAAGAGAAAGGAGACATAATAGTGCTGTTGAGCAAACAGAAAATTGTAACTGGTTCTACAATTACTGCTTCATTCTATCATTATATCTGTCTTTAACTTACTTAGTTTTTTATGAGAACTTGAAATTCACAGATTAGCCTACTGTATACTTCAGCCAATGCAGGTTTAAATTCCCTGCTATTATACATCATCCCCACTATAGCCAGTGATGGGATATAAGTTGCAGACCTTTTTTTCTTTCTTTCTTTTTTTTTTTTTTTTAATTGGGGGGGATTTGGATATGTGCTTCACTATTTGAAGTGCATTGCATATCCAGCTTTGATTTTTCTTTCTCTCTCTCTGTATGTGTATGTGTATGTGTATATATACATATGTATGTATATACATATGTATATACATATATATATATACACTCACATACATATACACACACACACACACACATATATATATACACACACACACACACACACAAATATATGTATTTACATACATGTGTATACACATATGTATATTTTTTGAGATAGAGTCTCACTCTGTCGTACTGGGTAGAGCACCGTGGCATCATTGCTCATAGTAATCTCAAACTCTTCAAACTCTTGCCTCAAGCCTCCCGAGTAGCTGAGACTACAGGCCTGCATCACTATGCCTGGCTAGTTTTTCTACTTTTAGAAGAGACCAGGTCTCACTATAGTTCAGTTTGGTCTCAAACTCCTGAGTTCAAGAAATCCACCTGCCTCAGCCTCCCTGAGGGGTAGGATTACAAGGGTGAACCACTGTGCCTGGCCTGTCTCACAATATATCACATAATCAGCCAGACACAAACCATAAGCTCCAAAGTTTAAGACCTATGTGTTTCCTTAAAAATATTCTATTCCTTGGCAAGATGACAATGATCCTTTTTGAAGGTACAGAACATTTATTTAGTTAATTAGCCATGTGAGGATATTAGAGAGTAATATTGATAAAACAAAGATGCATTTAGGATTCTGGGGGTAAACACAGGGGATGCTGGATTTTATGAGATTAAATACATCTTTGCAAAAAGTAAGAAAATCTTGGTCATAAGAGCTCCCTAGCCTAGCAAAAATGTCCTTTTAAATTTTAAAATTTATTTGTTGTGGCAAAAACATACAACCAGAAACACACACTCAGTACAATTTTAGGTGTACAGTACCATGTTGTTAATTATGTGCACCTTGTTTTACAGCAGTTCTCTAGAACTTTTTCATCGTGCATGATAAAATACCATTGAACTGCAGCTCCTCTATCACCTACCTGTCCCTAGCGACCACCATTGTACTCTCCGCTTTAATGAGCTCCGCTAGCTTTTAGAGACTTCATATAAATGAAACCACACAGTGTCTTTCTTTTGAGACTAGCTGATTTCACTTCATATATAAACACAGGTTTATGTTACAGCAAATGCTAGGATTTCCTTCTTGATTAAAGCTGAATCATGTTCCAGTATATGTACACACGTCATTTTCTTCTTCTATTCATCAGTAGACATTTACGTGTTTTGTAAACCTTGGCTATTGTGAATAATATCTTTACAGTATACTGATTTGTAATTTTCAATATATACTCAGAAGTTGTTCTAACTTACATTCAAATATATCTGTTTAACTGAGGCACATCCATACTGTTTTCCAAAGTGACTGAATGATTATGAGTCGATGTTTGTGTATAATGTAAGGTAAGGGTTTGGTTTCCTTCTTTTTAATTTGCTTTCTTACAATCAAATATTCATGACCATGGTGACGTTCTTCAATGTTACCTGATCACCATCAGGGTAACACATGTACAGTATTAAGACAGGCTAAGAGCACTGTGTTACTAAGCTCTCTGATACTGTGTGTTTGCAGAGACCTCACTCCCTAGCTGTCCCATTTCAGTAATATAAATCTGATCTACACTGAACTCAGTTTATTTATATGGTTATTAATATCTTCGTATTTTTTTGCCTGTTTGTATCACTAGGATGTGACAGTGTGAAAAATCAATTCTATTAATTCTGGCAGTTTCTGTACAAACTACACTTTGTACATATTAGGCATTGGTAATTAGTTGTTGAATGAAAGGACCTTCTGCCTTGGTAAAGCCATTGCATTCTTTTCTTACTAAGTTTTTCATCACAAACTTTGGATTAACATTGCCTACGATTTGAATTTCAACACAACTTTCTGAGGGGATTTTAGCAAGTCTCTTTATACCAATGAATCTTAGCTTTATGATCTATAAAAATGGATACACAATTTTGATTCTTTAATATTTAATGCAATCAAGTTACCAAGGATGGGTGAGAGAGTGGAGAAAAGGGACATGTATATAGTATAAAAATCCAAAGTACTGTAAGTTTAACCCTAATCCCTAAGGTATGTTCAGAGCTATTAACTTTATATGACATGCAGTTACAGTATAATTATTTAGAGAGTAAAGGTGACTTATAAATAGAAAGGGATACTATAAGGAATGAAAAATACAGAATCATATCATGATTACTTTTTTCTCAATTAATACCCCACACTCCTATTATTACTGCCTTTTTTATACTCTAATTGATTATTGCTTTTTTTCACTTTGCTGAATTCCCCGTCTGTGGTTACTCCTAGGTCTTCACATAAAGTACATCTTTCTTTTACCTTTGTTCTACCTGCATATTCATCTTTATTTTTTTCCTCCCATCTTCCCTTTCTTCTTATTTCCCATGTTGTTAAGAATCAGGTTAAGAGAATTGTCATGGGAAAGTTGTGATGAAAACCTGTATTTGTGTAGTACAATTCCTATGTCAGAAAAAATTTTCTGTTTTCCCCATATGTATTTGAAAGATTAAAGACTGCACTGAATCAAATAATGATTTATAATTTATTTATCCCACTTGGAGCTAGAATTATTTTCAAAAAGCAATGTAATGTATATAGCTATTGAACATCATAATCTAATAGGACACATTTGGATACACATAAGCTGTTAGTGAATTTTTCTTATTTATAAGAGGGAGAACACCAATAGTTGATAACAAAACAGTTTTATTTACTAGCTGTTCAGGAGTTAATATTACTTTTAAATAATCATTCAACACGGAAAAAAGATGTTCACCTTTATTAAAAAAACAGGAAAATACAAATTAAATTCACATTGGGAGCCACTGTAGTGGTACTGCCTGAAAATATGATGGCACGAACTAAATGGAAGCTGTTATTGTTTCTACAGGTAGGCAATGCGCAGAGTCCATATTGCTTTCTAGTTCCCCATCTGCAAAGAGATTATAGCATTAATTTCAACTTTTATTAGCCTTACCCTATCACCCTCCTATATTTATTTTTATTTATATTCTTTCATTATTAATACTTTTTTACATGATTATGTAATTTTCCTCTCTACTGTGTAAAATTTGCATGCATTGTCTAAAATCTACCTCATTTCTTTAGACCAAAAGTAATTGGTAAATGACTGACTAAATTATTGATCTATTTCAGTTAAGTGTGATTAAAAATTGAGTCAATTGTCTCTTTCTTCGAGAGTTAAATCTCTTTCTTTGTTTATGATGCCCTAATTTGCTTTGCACCACCTAATTTTCTCCAGGGTTACATAAATAGGCCTCCTCAAGCTCTTGGATTCCTAGTCCTGCTCCCCTGACATCATGCACTATCTCTTTTTATGATATTAAAGTCTAAGTTTACTTTATATTAAAGAAAATGCAGTGGGGGGAAGAGATGAGAATGAGAGAAAGAGGGAAGCAGAGAGCAGGGAGTGAGAAAAGGGATGATGGGGGTGAAGAGAAAACATTGAAAACAGCCATCATGTACTATTTTAATTCATTTTAGCCGGGCAGTAGGAGGAGATTTCAATGAAGATTCAAAATGAAGACAGTACCATTCTCACCTCATAGGTGGAGCATTTTTTCATACAATTACTTTGTATAATACCTACAGAAATAACCACTATCCTTGCTAACCTTAACAAAAGAAAAAAAAAAAAAAGACAGACAATTTTTTAAAATGTAAATGTGTATTTCAAAACACATGCTGATTTTAGGCATTCTTTCCCTTCTATAATATGTATACACATTAATTATAATATGTATATATGTATTAATTCCAACATATTAAATCACATAAATTCCTTTGAATCTAGTATCACTTATTTAACTAAATCTTTATGTCAAGATAGTAAGTGTAGATGAGTACTTCTCCATCTTTTAATTGAATCGCTAGTTTTCATCATCTTTGTCAATATAAAAGTTTAACTAGGTTAAATTCCCATTGAGGTAATTAAGAGACATCACTTTAGAATTAATCAAAAGATAAGACATGCTAATTCTGAAACCAAACTACTGAAGTCCAGAACTTGATAAAAGTGTCTACTTTTATAGTTAGAAAAGTGCTAATTATTTGATGATTTAACAATACTAGCTCTTGTCAGATTCCCCAAAGGTTTCACAATCTTATAACTAAAAAGGTAATGAAATCCTTTAGCTTTAGTATAAATATGTATTCTAAAAAATTCTATCAAGACCCAAATTGAAGTTTAAAAAACGATGAGTTAGTGTTATGCCAAATGCACATAAAGATAGGTTCTGTAAATTTCTCATGAGAGCGGATTCCTTATTTTGACGGCGTCGATCAGACAGATGTTATATTGAGTTATGTCCTAGCCCCTCTCATTTATCCTTCACTTGCCAGTGTATGTGAGAAATGCAGTTCTGTGGGCGGATGTTCCTTCCTAATGCTCAGCTTTTGTTCTCAGCTCCTGGGGCTTTGAACATGCATGTGTCTATTTTTGCAAGGAAATGATGGCATAATTAATTTTTGAATAGAAATGTTCTCTGAGTAATTATTCAGTAAATAATCATCTAGCACTATTCAAAACTGCATATATTTGCACATGTAACAGTTATATTTTGAAATCTTATCTGAGGCACATCAACACATTAAGAGTAAATTATATTATATAAATCCAAATTTGTTTTTAATTTTGGTTTTTATTTTATTGTATTACGGATACTTACCATGTTCATTAGATTGTACCTAGCCCAGAACCAAATAAGAAGGTAGCAAACCATTCATTGAAATTTATACATTTACTGAATATAGTTTTAACAGAGTGTTAGTGGTCTCTGGTATCACTAAATATAACATGACGTATACCACGAACTCAATATAGACTAAAATGTAAATATCATTGAAATATTCATTATGTATATTTTAGAAAGAAACCACAGAGTAGAAATCAGACCAGTCTGAAGCTCTTTAAAATAATAGGAAAAAATTCAAACTGTGAGTCAGGGCACCTCTTTCCAAGGAGTAACTAAAGCTAATTTCTGAATCTCGGATATGCCATATTGTTCCTTGTCCTTGGGGCTCTTGGTACAACTAACCTACAAAAATATTTCCCACTCTATGATTTAAGTTTAGTAGAAAACTATTGGTTCATATAAATAACCCTGGTGTATGTTTGTTTTAACATTTTATTTTATTTTAATGCTCTACTTTTGTGAACACTTAGAAAAAATAATTATCATTAATTATACTGTGGGTAAAGCATTTAGAAAAACTATATTGAATTATTTACTGAACTATGTATTAATTATATGTGATCTCTGTAAGAATTCAATATATTTAAAAATTAGATATTTATCATCAATGAGTTTGCCATTAAAAAAGGATGGACTTTGGAGTGGAAAATGTGTGTTTTTAAAAAAATACCTCTGCTATTTGTCTTTCACTAAGTAACATCGAATATATATATAATATGAATATATATGTGTGTGTATATATATTTCAGTGAAAAGAAATAGTAAAATTTAGAGGTATTAGGAATAGTGTCAGTGATGTATATAAAATTAATATCATTGAATATATAAAATGAATAATGCCTGATATAGTAGAATTTATAATACCTTAGTTTAAATCATGACCAAACCTAATAATCTGGTGAACAACTTAAAGGTATCTTGAAGGATAAACCCTAATAAAAAATATATGTTTTGGGAAAGAAACTTACCTTAACAAGTTTAATAAGTATTAACCATTGACTATCTACCCAAGATGGTTGTGCTTATGTTATCTCATACAGTAATCACAATTGTCGTATGAGTAGCTATTTAGAATAAAACTCAGTAAAAACTGAAAACAATGGGCGGCGGCGCCTGTGGCTCAGGAGGTAGGGCGCCGGCCCTACATACCCAGGGTGGTAGGTTCAAACCCAGCTCTGGCCAAACTGCAACAACAACAAAAAATAGCCGGGCATTGTGGTGGGTGCCTTATAGTCCCAGCTATTCAGGAGGCTGAGGCAAGAGAATGCCTAAGCCCAGGAGCTGGAGGTTGTCGTGAGCTGTGATGCTACAGCACTCTACTGAGGGTGATAAAGTTAAACTCTGTCTCTTAAAAAAACAAACAAACAAACAAAAAACCCCCTGAAAACAGCAATAATACATGGCTCTGCTCCTTGGAGCATCTACTTCCACTGGAATCTGTCTTACTATTTAGTGCCACCAGGGAACTGCTTTTTATATTATGGTTAGGATTTATATCTCTAATTTAAAAGAATATCTGTCCAATAGCACTTTACCTAGAACTTCAGAGGGAAGAGACGTTTCACTGATGTCTTACTAAAATGCAAATTTGATCACTCTTAAAAGTCACGAAAGGCTTCCGGTTGTTTTTAGGATAAAGCCCCAAGTGCCTTTTTGCCTGCTTCATAATCCCTCTAACATGGCCAAGGGCTCTTTTTCAGCTTCTGCATTTCCCAGCGTGATTCGTTCATGCTGCCCTTCTCCTTCCTAATATTGTCTCCTGGTCTAGAACGTCCCATTGACAGAAATGTCTTCTCTTTTCTTCACCTAACTGCTCTGCTGAAATGCATTGACCAACGTTTTTCTCCCGTCCAATATTAAGATCCACTCAATTTTCTCATAGTAGTTCATAATGTTTCCTCATACTTAGGTTACCCCTTATATTTAGATGTTTAGATATGTGTTCAGTCATAACAAGAAACATATCAGATGCAGTGGTTGTCATAGAAGCGGCTCAGTAATCATATGTGGAGTGAATGAATGGCTTCTAAGCGAGGCCACATTATTTTACCATGTGTGCATGTGTTTGTTTGTTGTTTGCTCATTTTCTTTGGTTTGGTTTTATTTTCCATTTAAAGTTCATCTTTTCTGCATTGAAGAGCTTAAAGAATGTTTAATAAAATGACTAAGAAAAGCTTTTCTTCTTCTTAACTTTCCCACAAATAAGGAATAAATTAAGACTTTGGGGGTGTATTCTATGTTCTCAAATTTAATTTAATGGTCTATTCTTATGGAAACTTAGAAAAAAATAAATATTAGAATACTGGTTGCTAGATTAACTTTATCAGACTATCTTCAAGGAACAAAAACATTTCCAATTCAATGTCACATTTTTATAATCATCAAATTGTGAGAATTCTACACGAAAATGACTTAAATTAATTAACCACTCTTGAGAGTAGAGATTTATTCAGAGAAAAGAAAAATGTGCTATGTTATAAACTTGTGATATGACCTGATGAAAACACCTGCTTTTAGGTTTTATTACTAATTTACTTTTATGCTTTCCCCATAAAATAGCATAGAGAGATTTTGTCAATACTGGGTCTGTGTTTCAACACATAGTACCTATTACTATTTAATTTTCAACAAGCTGTAGAAAATGAAAACGCCTTTCACAATTTATTGACACTTGTTCTCCAGAGTTATTCCCTGTTGGCATAAACAATCCACCAGTAACATAGAAAAACTGTGTCCATAGTTCAGGGGCACACTTTAATTAAGGGTACTGCAGCTGCTTTGAAATATAATGAACCAAACTTTTGATTTGAAATTCCGCATTTCATATTGAATGACCTAACGTAATAAAAAAAAAAATATATATATATATATATATATATACACACATATATATATATATATACACATATATATATATATACACATATATATATATACACATATATATATATATACACATATATATATACACATATATATATATATATGTATATAAAATTCTCATCGTGTTTTTGGTTAAGCCATCCTCCCTAACCTTTGCATTATGCAGAATTATGGTTTTGTGAAGTATTTCCCTGTTCCATAACACTCTGGGCTTCCATCGTTTCTTAAAATAATCCAGCTCATGCTGATAATTTATCTTACCATCTTCCCTCATAGACTGTGATCTACCTGAGAGCAAAAAACAAAGGAATTAAAGGAATTTAGTTTTATTCCCTTAAAAGTGGATTTTTGTTATAATAACTAATTACAGGTTTTATAAGCAAAATAATCTTGCTGTTTGTAACAATGTGGATCGAGGTGGAGAACATTGGGTTAAGTGAAATAAGGCAAGCACAGAAAGAAAAAATCTGCGAGTTCTCACAGTGTCTTTTTTAAAATTTTTGCAGTTGTTTGCCGGGGCCGGGTTTGAACCCAGCATCTCCAGTATAATATGGGGCAGGCACCCTACTCCTTGAGCCCCAGGCACCACTCATACACTTGTTTTTTAAGTGTTAGAATACTTTCTCTTTCAGAGAACATTGTATTAGAGGTCTTATCAATGTGTAGAGGAAGAAAATACAAAGATATGAGAACATTAGATAGATACCCAGGAAAATGCTGAATCCAACATCAATTGCTGTATTACTTGAGATGGTGTGAAATCAAACAATAATGATCTCTCTGTTTTTTGACACTCCATTCTACACTTATTAATCTCTTTCAATGATGCTTTGAGGAACTTCCTGCCAATTCAGGATGTTATTCATGAATCAGCCCCTGCTTTGAAAATTCCTAGGAGATCACTGCAGACTAAGGACTAAAAGCAATGAATCCTTTTAAGTCTGATGATATTGTCTGTGATTATGATGGAAATTATCTGAAAAGACATGGAGTCAATAAGGTAGTTCCCTTAACTCTTTTCCAGTGAATCTTTAGAGTAGAAAATTCCAATGTAAAGGTGAAACCAAAAATTAAAAGTGATTGGAAGAGTTTTTGGAAAAGACGACATTGACAGAAAGCAGATGTATATATTTTCTATAAACACTTTGAATACTCTGAATACTCACATCAAGAAGAAAGAGGAAAAATAAATGCCACTTGGAAAAATAGGAGAAAAATTACCTCCATGACTCAAAAATGTATACATGTGGTGACAAACTGTCCACATACGGAAGGGTGAATGATACGGACATCTGCATAGAAAAAAATAAGAAAGGAGAAAAAATGGAATCTGATAAGATTTGGAAAACCAACACCCTTAGATAGTCACTAGTTATTCACTAAAAAGGAGGTAAAAATGGGAAACATGTGCCTCCTCTGTTGTTAAGTGAAAGCAAAGGGCTCCGAGTGGGAAATGCTGAAGTGTAAGAGAATTCTGTAAACTGACTTATGAGGCTTCCCTTCTGCACAGCATGAAAGGGGAGTCTGGACCACAACAGGTCTGGCAACATTACCAGAAAGATAAAGGACACAAGAAATAAGATAACTGAAAATTACAAAAAATAACTATAAGGAAGAAGATCTATGACTTTATAAATGTTTCCTGACCTTCACCTAATTCTCAGAGTTGTAAAAACTTCATTTCAGGTAGAAATAAAGAAAATTAAAGTATCACTGCCAAATCCCATAGGGGGAAAATTGCGAATGTTGTTAAAGCAGTGTGTCATAGGAAATGAAAAGTTCCGATGCCTGCATTCATTACAGTGGGTGACACACACCAGGCATTGTCAGGTAAATATTGCATGCTTTTGCTTCTATGTGAAAGCTGAAATAGCTGATGTCCTGGACGTAGAAAGAAAACAGGTGGTTATTGGAAATTGGGAATGGTGGAGGCAGGGATAGGAGGATAGGTTGGTGATGGGGTTCAAAATGATAGTCCGATGGAAAGAATGGTTTTCTAGTATTCAGTAGTACAATAAAATTACCACTAGTGATAATTACTAATAATTTATTTGTATATTTAAAAATAGCTAGAAGAGAGTATTGGAAATGGTCCTAACACAAAATAATGATAAATGTTTGATGTTATGGAAATTCCAATTACCCTGATTTGACCATTACATATTAAATGTCCATATTAAATTATCATATGTGCCCCATAAATATGTGCAATTATCCATCCATATGAAAATAAAGGGAATAACTAAAATTAAGATACTATATAATCATGCACACATACACACGGACACACACACGAAATGTAGTCCTCTAATGAGTGACATTAGCCTACAATTTAAGAAACTAAAAAAGACAGGCAAATAGATCCACAGAAATCCTAAAAAAAATAGCAATAAATATAGGATTATAAATCTATAAAATACAGTACAGAAAAATAATAGAGAAAATCAATGAAGTGAAAGCTAGATCTTGAGTATTGATTTAATGATAGCCAAACTCTTTAATTAAAAAAGATGAATACACAAATTAACTCACTCAGGAATGAGAAAGGTCACATCCCTACAGATTCTGTAAGTATTATGTAGGTTAAGGGATAAACAACATTATGCCAATAAAGGAGAAAATGTAAATAAACAAAATTTTTGAAAGATATGAAGCAACTGTCCTCAAGATAAAAGGAATAACATGAATAGGACTAAATTTACTAAATAAATAGAATGTATATTTTACAAATCTTGTGACAAACAAAACTCATGGCCCAAATGGTTTTACAATGAATTTTTCAAACAATCTTTCAGAAATTTAAAGAGGTTATAATTCCCAATTCATTCAAGAAGCTTAGCCTTACCTCTATGTTAAAAGTAGGCAAAAACATTACAAGAGAAGAAATACCCTCCATGAACTAATATCCCTCATAAACATATACATATATACATATATAGGAACTCTAAATTCCCATTGAATTGAAAATATCAAGTTATTAATAAATCAAAACCTTTTCCCATTTTTGCTCATTTTTCAAAAACTGTATTTGGAAGATACAAAGTCTTCATTAAACATTATAGTGCACATAAAGAGTCAACGAAGTACACAATAAACTCATCACAAAACACCAAAAACCTAGAGTTGCACAATTTCTGTATCTTAAATGGTATATATGATGCATTGTATATAAACGGAAAAGCTCATGTTAAATGAAATATGTTTGAAGTTCAGACTAATATTATTTTTATTTATTAACTCATTGAAATTGTAATTTTTATTATGAGTGCACAATAGTCATATGTAGGTTTTATGGTACTAGAAATTTTATGTTCTCTGAAGAATGATATAAATGACATACAATGTAAAAGGCCGCCACTTTAAAATATTTACTAAAACACAGAAAGTGGATCAAAATGATACAAAATTATAGTTAAAAATAAACTTACAGTAGATTGTACTTTATTTCATCTAACATCGTAGTGCTTTAATTATGGGTATTAATATGTGAAAGTGTTTCTACAAATCTGAGGAAATTTTAACATGTTGAGAAAATGATAATACAGATTTAGTTATCTAATTTCATTTGACATTCATTCATATCTTGATTTGTCCTTAATAAATACTACCTGAATTAAAACACATCTATGTGTAACACATAAAAACATTATTAATATAATGCTGACTAGATTTTGTTATTATGGGATTTATAGAGAGCTGAGGTCAACTCTGTTACAGTAACTGGCCAATAGCTTAACTTGTGCTCATGTTAAAGTAGATATTATTGGTATTGCCAATACCTAACCATTACATATAATGTAGTTAGGTTTTCATAATCAGAAAGTGCTTGGTTCTGAGAAATATTGCATTTTTTTAAAAAAGAAAACAAAGACAGCTCAGGCATAGCCCCCAAATTCATTTAATAGAGTCTTAGACACATTTTGGCAAGTGTTCAGAAGATGGAGGTTGAAAGGTAAATTTCAGAGATCAGTACTTAAATAATCTATTCAATAACAATGACATTTTGAAATGATAGACAATAAGACAAACTTGAAAGTCAATGGCATTGTTATTATGTCAATAAAATAACAGAGCCAATACCATGAAGGAAAGGCATTGCCCACATTTACCCTGATTAGAAATAATATGGTTAACTCCAAAACTATCAACATCCAAACAAGTGACAGTTTACTTTCTCTATTTGGTTGATCAGAGTTTAAACAAATTATTGAGACTAGCAGTCTCTTTATGTATGTTTATGTGTATATAAAGATATGAGGAAAATTTTAATCTCAGTGATGCCACCTGCCCAAACACATCCTGAAATCATTTCAGAGACCAAGAAATAATATTAGTTTCCTTTGGGAAAACAAAAACAAAAACAAATTTCAATTTTTACTCAGTATAGTTTTGGTGCCAACTTGTTCATTTCTCTTCCAAAAATAACATGGGTTTAAACAAATTGTCCTAGTTTCATATTCAAAAATTCTTTGAAAATGTTACCTTAGGATGTACATTTATAGACAACAGACAGTAAAAATCACAGTAAATTAAATGAAATAAAACCAATATTAAAAAATCCTGAAGCTATTCCCATTGGTTTTGTTTATTGTGTATTTCTTCTTTATCATTTCAGAGTGTACTTTCAACCTATAGTGAATACCACATTTTGATGCAGAGTAATTTTATGTTCTACCAACAAGTGATTATTTTCTAAACAAAAAAAGAAAAAACATTATCATTTCGGAGTTTGAACCTCATGTCTACCTAGATCCTAAATCGTATTTAACTTATTAGACCCCAAGTAATATTTAACTTACTGTATCTTGTGTCTGGCTGAGCAGAGCCGACCATACTTTACAAAAAGGAAGGGTGTTGGTTTAAACAGATGGCTTTCTGTCCTCCCTGATTCAAGGGTCACCATGGCAACAAGGAAAGAGGGGGTGTTGCTTAGCAACTGGAAACATTAACAAAGAAACTTCCAAACTGTATTTAGGGGAAAAAAAAAACTGCTTGGAAAAACTTTAGGACTTGGCATAAATGTACCCCCAAAACTATTCATGAAACTTGCTAAGTACAAATTCACACATAGTCTAGCAAATATAATGTTTTGTAAGGGAAAAATATTTAAAAGTGGTTGATTAGACATTTTTTCTAAAAATAATATTTTGCATTAATGACAACATTTATTGACAAAGTATGACACTACGTAATGTTAAGAAAACCTGCAAGATTAATTACAAAATCTATTACTCTCTCACATGTTGTATTATAACTGACATATTAGGTAGGACCAGAAAATTATGTGGTTGTTCTCTGCCCCATGTTTACTAATACACATAATATTACCACTCAAAACATTTCAGGAGGTTCTCTCCCACACAAGGATAGAAACTGCAGTTAAAAATTATCAAATTATCAATGTCTGTGTATGGGCCAAAAACATCATTTCCCATTGAAATTAGTCTCATATTAGATTTCCCCATGTCTTATATTTTAATCTTGAAAAAATGGTTGATGCAGGATCTTCTTTTAGAAGATGAATTGTTAGAATGGAACCAAAAGTGATCCCATAGATATATGTGTAACTATTTTAATATCTCTTTGTTACGTGTGTGGCTATATCTAAACATAAATTTCATTGAACAGTCCATGCCAAATTTGACTCAAGAATGCATATATGCATTAAATTATATAATATATTTCTTTCAAGTTCAAATCAATGTGTTAAAATTGGTTTTACAATGATTATATTGTTATCATAATATCATAAACCTTATTCTTCAGTGATTTATAAGTACTTATATTGTAAACATATTGCTAATCTTCATAAAATATTAATATCTGCAAGTTGTTAGAATCTCCAACTTAAGATGAAGTGGTGGAGACTAGGGAAGTTTAACCAACATGAATGCAATGTACCATAGTACTCACAAATATAAACTCTAAACCTGAATTATTTAAATTCAAAACTCACCTCCATTCAGTCCTCTGCAAGTTGTCAAACCACACTGCCTCTCAGTTTCTTCACTTTATATTTGCCTATAGGTATTTACTCTTCGAAATACTTAGGGCTTAATATACATGACACAAAAATAAATGGATTATGGGAACTGAAGTAATTAATATTCATGAAGCTCTCAATAATGCCGTGCATGCACAGATGTGGCTGTTTTTGTTGCCTGTTTGTGTTGCTATAATCTGTTTGTATTATGATTATGTGAGCTATCTACAGAGTAAGGGGCTCTTCTGGACTTAAATGTACTTGCTGTTTAGCCCCAAAAACTAAAAAGTTTCATTAGTTTAAATTTTCTTCTTATGTATAAGAAATTAACACCCAGAGAGATTAGATGATTCATCCAAAGTAAAGAAGATCAGAGTCCTTCCCATTAGTTCATTTTATTTATTTAGCATTTAATATGTTACAGGCATTAGTCTATGCATTTTAATCCTATGATCCCTTCTTCTGCATCCTCAAAAATGTATTAGGTGGAAATGATTAATTCTGTATAATTTTTTCTATTTACACATCTAAGAAAGTAGCAGAAGCTAGATTCGCATCCGTCTTTTCTGTGACTGCATAACTAAATGTTGATCAAAGGTTGCAAAAAAATTCAATTAGAAGAAATAACTTTAAGAAATATATTGTATATGATGGTAGCTATAATTCATGATGATATATTACATACTTAAAAATTTGCTTAGGGGAGTTTAAGTGTTCTCTGTACACACACCAAAAGATAAATATATATGTAAGACAAGGCATATGTTCATTAGCTTGATTTAGCCATTCCACAAAGTAGACATATATTGTATCAAAATGGTATGTTACATATTATAAATATATACATTTCTAATTTCTTAATTAAAAATTAAGAAAAAACTATTAATATTAAAAACAGCTTGAAAGCAATCCACCATCTAACAATAAGGTAAGTTTAAATTCTTGTAGAATCTCACATGCCGGACCTCTGGAGAAGAAATCGCTTCCATGCTCATTTAGATTGTTAGCAGAACAAGTTCTTTGTGCTTGTAGCTTGAAGTTGCCTTTTCTTTTTCCTCCCCCTGGCCCGAGTCTTTTGGAGGCGTTTTCTGCTTCTAGTGTCTAACAACGATATTCTCCGTCCTTCTCACACCTACAAACTCTTAATTTCCTTTCAGCTAAAGAAAACACACTTTTTAAAAGGGCTTATATTATTATATTATGTCTACCCCCAGATTTGTTTATTTTAATATTAACTGACTAATAATTTTTGTGACATATGCAAATTCACTGTTGCTGTGTATTGTAGCAATTATGGAATACCAAGTCCTGGTATGCATAAGCTCTATTCACACTTAAAGAGGAGGAGACTATGCAGTGGGGTAGTCATTGAGAGTCATTCTTAGAATTATGCCTACCACAGCACCCAAATCTATGATACTGGAAAATATTCACTTAAACATTATATGAAAATGTGCTACAGTATCCAAAAGTGATGTCTAAATAAGCATTGCATTAACAGGCATTGAAGAATCTAGTTAGTGTATCTATAACTAGATTAATTACCCTTCCCCCACAGGTTTATTTTGTTCTAAATATCATTCTCTTTTACCCTTCTAGAAAGCTATGATGATATTCACATCAGTGGGATTTTTCACTAGACTTATAATATAGATGAATGATTGAAAATAATAAGATTAATCTTGAAGATCCCTTTTTTTCTGAGTTGTACAAAATTTGTTATATCATAAAAATCAATGTGTGATATTGTGTTAGACATAAAAAAAGAATGCTCTTTATTAGTTCTCTTCATTTAATTGGCTCAATAAGATGTTTGTATAATTATGATAAATTAGTCATTTCTCTTTTCTTTCAAATAAATATCTCTTATTTTCATATATACCAAATCATTATCAGAATAATTATCTTATGAAATGATATTGAAATGTAAACTCTAAAATTAGTAACACTAATATAAGTTGGGTAAAAACAAATTTCACCATTTACTCTATTCTGTTATCCGCTCATAAAACAATGCATGTAGTACATCATTTGTCAAAAAAAAAGTTTCAAGTACAAATTGAATAAATTAATGTGGATTTTTTTATAAAATAAGAATTAATTAGTTCAAATGTTCATCCAACAGGTTCATCTGAGTTGAAATTTCATCTAAGTTATGGGGATAAACTTTCACTTTGCTAGTTTAACCTACATTCAGGATATTTTTTACTTCTAAAATCTGCAACTTGATTAACATAGACTATTGTTTATTTCCACCACTCAGTTTGATAAGCTTTTGTTTTACTCTTTTGTCATACAGTTTTTGTAAAAAATCTAGTTTAATTAAGCTGTATTATTTACAAAATATCATATTTCTTACTCTTATCACTTATCTGTGAAATAATCAGAGATATAGTTCATGTGTAGTGGGAATAAATACATAGATTATTTTTGTATCTGTCCTAAGTTGTAATCCTATTTTTTATTGTTGTTTAAAACATTTTGTTGAATAGAATTACATGGAGTGGATAATACACACCTTGAAACAAATCAGGCTTGTGGTTTCAGAATATTTGTTTCCTATTTTTTATATTGTCATCCCTCTTATTTTTCGTTTTCAGAACAGAATTATTTAGTTTAATGTGATTTCGTTTGTGTATTTTTGTTTTTGTTTCTTGTGCCTTTGGTCATATCTAAAAAATTGTTGTCTGTTAGAGATTAATATTAAAAATATAAAAGTACCTTAAACAACTCACTAGTAAGGAAAAAAGAGCTAGGCATGGTGGCTCACACCTGTAATCCTAGCTCTCTGAGAGGCCAAGACGAGCAGATTGTCCTGAGCTCACAGGTTCAAGTCCAGCCTGAGCAAGAGCAAGACCCCATCTTTAAAAATAGCTGGGCATTGTGGAGGGCACCTATAGTCCCACTTGGGAGGTTGAAGCAAGAGATTAGCTTAAACCCAGGAGTTTGAGATTGCTGTGAGCTATGACACCATGGTACTCTACTGAGAGCACCAAAGTGAGACTCTGTCTCAAAATAACAATAATAATAATAATAATATGGGGGAAAAGGACCAATGTAAAATAGTGTAGGCAAAGGACCAAAACAGATATTCCTTCAGAGAAGACATGACAGATATGTGCAAAAAGTTCCTCATCACTGATCATCAGAGAAATGCGAGCGAACCACAATTGTACATCATCTCATACCTGTTAGGAAGACTGTTGTTTAAAAAAAAAAAAGTCCAGATCTGGGGAGGATGTGAACAAAAGTGAACTCAGAGTGTTATTCGAAATATAAATTAGTACAGCTATTATGAAAAGCAGTATGCAAGTTTCTCAAAAAAATTAAAGAGAGAACTGTCATATGATTCAGCAGCCTCACTTCACATATCCAAAGAGAATAAAATCAGTATCTCAAATAGACACCTGCACTCCCACGCTCATTGCAGTGTTATTCACAATAGCTGCGATGTGGAATCAGCATTAAGTGATCATCCATCAATGAGCTGATAAGGAAATGACACACCCTCGCATATATGTTCATACACACAATGGCATAACAATGAGCCGTATAAAGAAGGAAATCTTATCATTTGTGATAGCATGTAACACTATCTCTGAACCTGGGAGATATTTTAATAAGGGAAATAGGTCCAGGGAGGCAAATAGTGCACGATCTTATTTACTGTATGTAAATCTAAAACAGTTGTCCTCATAGGAGGAGAAAGAAGAATGATGGTTACCAGGAGCTAGAGAGTGGTGAGAATGGGAAGATGATGGTGAAAGGGCACCAAGTTTTGGTTTGCTAGATGAAAAAGTTCTGGAACCGCAATGTTCAGCATGGTGGTTATGCTTTAGTTTGTACTTGAAATTTACTAATAGAGTAGATTCTAAGCGTTCTCAGAACAAATAACTTAAAATGTGACTACAGAAAGTGATGGATGTGTTAATTAGCTTGATATTGGTAATCATTTCACAATGCATGTGTATAGCAAAACATGACCGTGTCCCCCTTAAATGTATATACTTTTAATTTGTTAGTTATACCTCAATAGAGATGGGGGAATTATTTAAAAATTGAAAAAAAGAATGAAAGAACAACAAATGAATTTAAACCTCCACAGGTGAGGGCCAGGATATCAGTGTTTTGGGGTCTACTGATTTTGATGTAAAAGCATAGTTAAGAACCAACCACCAGTCTCTCAATAAAAACATATAAGTATTCCCCAAAATAAAGCAGAACATTTTCACAACCAGAATAAATAGAAAGGATGAAATTCTTTCTAAATAAATGCAAGAAAAAAAGCAAGAGAAAATCCCCTTCTTTCCATCATTACTCTCCACAAATGCAAACTCAACCTCTGCAATGACAGTTAACTATGGTAGTTACTGAGAATGAAGAAAATAAATAAAACTCAAAATGTTCTCAAAGTTAGTCTGCTAACAATGCTTATTAATCCCATATTAAGCACTCTTTTTTAGTATAAAAGCTCATATATTTTCTTGCTTAAAATTATTTTAACAATAAAGCTCATATATTTTCTTGCTTAAAATTATTTTAACAATGTGGCAGGTATCCTTAATTCTGTAATAAGAAAGAAAAAAAAGTGAGCTCAGTGAGCCTAGGTTTCTCAAGGTAACCAACGTAACACTGAATGCAAATGTCCACACTTGCTATGGATTGGACACGTCCCCTCTAAAACTTAGGTCCTGACAATGTGAAGGTATTAAGAGAGAGGACCCTTAAGAGGTCATTTGAAGGCTGTTAGTAATAGGACTGCTTTATCATTAATGGGATTTTGGACCTAATAGAAGAGGCTTCCCAAAGCATTTAGCTAGCCAGGTAGCTTGATCTTTGGTTTTTCTTCAACATGAGGATATAGCGAGAAAACCCTCACCAGCTGCTGCTGCCTGAATTTTAAACTTTCCAGCCTTCCTAACGATGAAAAATAAATTTCTGGTGTTTTAATAAATTACCCAATATCAGGTATTCTGTTATAGCAGCACAAAACAAACTTTAATAGAAGTTTGTGCATGTATGTTTTGAATACAATTGGCATTGATTCATTGTTCTTAAAGGTGAATAACTAGTTTTCTCAGCCTCGCTGTTTTCGTAAATTAGCAGATAAGATACAACATATAGTTGCTATTAGAGTGAGAATAAAAAATGACACCTATTTATCCCACAAAATTTTGAAGGGTAATATTCCTCCATGTCTTACAGTAGTAGTTTTATTACACTAGTAAAATTACTAACCAGAAATTGAAGTGCGGAAATGATGACATCAAGAATAAGATATCCCAAGGCGAGAATTAATGTCAAAATAATTACATGGTTCACAGTCAAGGCTATATGGTTATTAGCAACTCTAGAGAAGCTAATTAAGTTAAGTCAAAAAGTGTGTTTAAGCCAGTTAAGTTGGAGTGTTTCTTTGGCTTCTGAACAAATAGGTAACACCTAATAGCTAGCTGGGAATGTACTCATTAATCAAAGGAACTGAAAATTATATCACACTGATTAAAACCACATGTAGTAAAAATGCCTGTTTTGTCTTCTTTTTAAATGATACCTTAGCTAACATTGGATGGCTAGAAACTTTAATTCACTTCTACAGTCAGAAAAGGTTTTCATTTTATTATACTCTCACGATTATTTTTGATAATTACCTAATTTTAAGCAATTTCTAAGTTCTTTTCTTTCCCCAATACTCACCATTGGTCTTTAAATAAGACAAAATCACACTTCATTAAAACATAGGCCAAACTTGCTATATAAAGACTAAACAAAAGAAAAATAGATGTGTAGTGGATTATCAGGTGATATTAATTACCACTGATCCCAAGATCCTCCAGTCATGTTTAAATTAACTTTCCCTTAAATATGCCAATTATCTTTTTAGAAAAGTAAAATGAAATGATAAAAAAAAAAAAAATCCTCCATAAGCTCTAAGTATGGAAGAGTCATATGCATTGGAAGGGTAAAGGCAGATTGCATGGCAAAGAGAGAGATAAGGGATGTCACAAATACAGTGACAGTGCCAGGTTAAAAAGATGCTATTCCTTGTGGGCCACCGATCTTAACGTCTTTCTCAGGCCGTCTTCATGATTGTGGTTAATTTTAAAATGCACAGCTGCAACTTTTTAGGTACTCCTCAGGTTCTCATGACATAAATACAACAGAATAAATTAATTTAGTAAATATTTTCAAGCTTCACATCCCACGCCTTTAGCACAATCCAAAACTGACTGAAAAAGAGAACACTAAGAAGTCTTTGGAAAAACTTATTGTCAAGAATATTTCAATTCATTGTTTAAAAGCGAAGCAATTCAAATTTTAACTTCTTTTGCACTCAAATAAAAATTGTAGAAAATTTTATAATTTTACTGAGTACATAGCTCTACAAAGCATATCAATGTTCCGTAAGTTGAATGAGAAAAGGGCACGTATGGGATAGAACAGCATAAATGAATAGAAAAATATTCTGCAATGTCTTGCAGTAATGTTCCATCCTATACACGTATATCACATCATTTCTTCATCAAACATATGCAAACTAGAGAGCACTTTCTAACATTTAAATATTTAGTTCTGTTTCATACTTGGACCTACATTTTAAGTTGAATTTGATGGTAAGAATTTATTGCTTAAAATTAGAAATATTAACACAAAAACGTTTGAGGCAATAGTTTAACATGCATTTTAACGGCTTTTGAATCTTGGGAATTGTGCTAGTCCTTAAATAATAAAATGATGAGGAGGAGGAGATTGTAGTCTAACAGACCTTTGCTTTAATCCTGACTTTCAACTGTAATTTTGAGCAAGTTACTCAAATATTCTTAATATCTGTTTTACCAATAAAATAATGACGATAATATCTACCCTACTGAGACATTTTTAGAATCAGAGATAGTTTATTTCAAACAACTAACAACATACATGTCACAGAAGAAATTAAGAAAAGTGCCTCGGCCTTGATGTACTCAGAGCTCCCACAATGCTGTTTTACTTTGGAAACATGTTGGAAGAACCCGTAGAGTTTTAAAACTGTTGGAACGGCCATGCCACCCCTCAGACTAATGTAAATAAAATTTCTGTGGCGAAGACCTGAACATTGATTCTGTTGAAAACTGCTTGAGTCATTATAAGCTGCATTCATGTTTGAGAATCACTGATTGAAACAAGGCACATGGGTATTATTACTAGACAAAATATTTCATGGTCATAACTATTTAATAAATTCAAAATCAAACACCCTTGAGTCCACAACAACAAATTGAAAAAGTCTTTCAAGTTCTTTAAAGTATGACAATGGAGCTTTAATAGGGATTGCATTGAAATTATATATTGCTTTGGGTAGTAGGGACATTTTAACAATGTTGATTCTTCCCAGCCATGAGCATGGTATGTTTTTCCATTTGTTAATATTTTCAGCTATTTATTTTGTTAGAGTTTCATAGTTCTCTTTATAGAGATCTTTCACATCCTTTGTTAGATAAATTCCCAAATACTTCATCTTCTTTGGCACTACAGTGAATGGGATAGAGTCTTTAACTGTTTTTTCAACTTGACTGTTGTTGGTATATATAAAGGCTACCAACTTATGAGTGTTGATTTTGTAACCTGAGACGGTGCTGTATTCCTTGATCATTTCTAAGAGTTTTGTAGTAGAATACCTAGTGTTTTCCAGTTATACAATCATATTATCTGCAAAGAGCGAAAGTTTGATCTCTTCTGACCCTATATGGATACCCTTGATCGCCTTTTCTTCCCTAATTGCGGTGGCTAAAACTTCCATTACAATGTTGAAAAGGAGTGGGGACAGTGGGCAGCCTTGTCTGGTTCCTGATCTGAGTGGAAATGATTTCAATTTAACACCACGCAATACGATATTGGCTGTGGGTTTGCTGTAGATGGCCTCTATCAGTTTCAGAAATGTCCCTTCTATACCAATTTTCTTAAGTGTTCTGATCATGAAGGGATGCTGGATATTATCAAAAGCTTTTTCTGCATCAATTGAGAGAAAAAAAAAAAAGAACTTATTTTAAAGCATTTTCATCTGAATTATTTTACAAAAAATAATTATGAACACTTCTACTCCTAGGTGTATGTCTAACAGAACTGAAAACAGTTCATACAAAAACTTGTATATTTACATTTGTAGAAGCAGTATTTGTGATAGACAAAAAATGTAAATAACTCAAATGTCCATCACCTGATGAATAAAAAGACCCTGGTATACATAAAAAAAAAAAAAAAAAAAAAAAAAATCAAAGCATGCTTAAGACACAGGCAGAATAAAATTAGAAAACTAGAGAAAATACAATGAATCCATTGCTTTTGATTGAAAGGAAAATAAGTCTAAGAAGCAGTCTTTCTCAAGGAAAGCTGGGGCATCAGAGTTTTAACACAACATTTTTATGTATTTATATAATTTTGGTCAAAACAGAATGGCAAGTATGGGGGTTAAATTTTAAAGTTCCATTGAATGCTGCATAAAAACATGTAATTTTCTATGAAAAAATGGGCAATTTTCCATGTGATCTGCACTTTGCTACTATTAAATTTGAAGTTTAGCTAAATTACTTTCTTTGCCTGTAAAGTTCAAGGTTGAACTTGAATCTTTATCTCCAGAACAATAATAAAATAAATTTGTGATATTTTTAAAGAACTATGTTGCCACAGCAATAAGAATATTGTTAGAGTGTCACAGCGATGGCTCGAGAGTAACATTGAAAGAAGAGAGTGAGATCAGGTAAAGTTTTAGCATGAAAAGGGAACATATTCTCCTTAGCAAAGTATCCCAGGAATGGAAGAAAAAGTACCCAATGTACTCAGCCCTACTATGAAGGTAAACTATAGCTTTCACATGAAGGTTATAACCCAACTATACCACAAGACTATGAGGAAAGGACCAAGGAAGGGGAAGGGAGGGGGGAGGTTTGGGTGGAGGAAGGGTAATGGGTCAGGCCACATCTATGGTGCATATTTTTATCTATAATAAAAAAATAAATTAATTTAAAAAAAAAGAATTGAAGAGTAAAATTTGTGTGCTGACATGAAAGTATTTGTTATTGTATTATTTATCTATTTCTGGTAATCAACTAACACAAAATTTAGTGACTTAAAAGAAAAATAAATATTTATTATCTCAAATAGTTTCTATGGGTCAGGAATTAAAAAATGGCATCACAAGATGATCTAGCTCATGGTTTTTCATAAGTTACAGTCAGAGGTCAGTCAGACTACAGTTGTTTGAGGCGTGGCTGCACTAAAGGATCTGCCCGCCTGCGTGGCAAGCTGGGGCTGCTTGAGTCTCCTCACAATATGGGCTAGCTCCTCTTGGAGAAGTGATCCAAGAGAAAAAAGCAGACGCTTCAATGCCTCAGAAGTCATATGCCATCTCATCCATCACTATTCTATTGGTCACAAAACTCAGCCCTGATTCAACGTGAGGAGAGGCTAAGCAAGGGTGTAAATACCAGGAGGTAAGGACCAATGGGGCCTCTCCTAGAAGCTGGCTACCTGTCACCATAATAACCAGGAGAGGTAAAAGATGTGGCTGAGGCTTAGAAGATGGTTATCTACCACTGTAATAAAAAGAGAGCCTATTTCAGAAGCTGGCTATTACATCCGTGTATTGGGATGGCCTGGGAATTTGTATGAGTTAGAACCCTTTTGGTTAAAAGAAGGAAACAAAACAAAACACCCAACATCAAGTTCCTTAAGCAATAGCATTTATTTTACCTAAAAAATAGTCTAGAAGTAGGAGGTTGCAGGTTTGGTAAATTCAGCAGCTTGATGTTATCAGGCTCTTGTTTAATCTTTCTGCAGTTTTCTTGGCTTTTCCTGTAGGTTACAAGATGGTTGCCCGAAGCCCACATTCTATGCTTACACAATTGTATGTGAAAGCAGAAAAAAGAAAGGAATGTCTTCCGTGTGTAGCTAACAGTGCTTGCCACAGAAACTTGACATATATGAACACGTGTGACACTAAATTCAGTAATATGAAATAGTATATTTGTAAATTTCCTAGAATCACAGGATCTTAACAATCGTCCAGTCCAACTCCTCTGATGTCCATACATATGTACCCCACTTCTAGCACAACTAGCAAACACTGCTGTATACAAAGATTTCCTTTCACTCTGCTAAATTAGCATGGACACCCTGGATATGTGACAGAGCATTTTTGGTTGAAGTACAGAATTGTGAGAAATAAAGTTGAGGCCAAAGTATTTGGGAGATATTCTCTGACTGGTAGCAGGAAGTATATGAGCTCTAAGGTCACACCAGCTCTGATAGTCTATGACTTCATGAAATAAGGTGAAAGCCCAACAAAATAGTCTTAGGCTTAATATCAGGAAGAATTCCTAGCAATAACTATAGAAAAATGTTTATTTGGGTGAAGGAGTGTGGTGGTTATACTATTCCCCAAATGACTTGCTCTTAACAGTAAAACCCGAAATTAGATGGCTAAGGCCCAGGAGTAAAGATTACCAGGAGAGTCCCATTTTAATACTAGAAAGAATTCTTTTTAACAATTAGAATAATCTTAGAGTGGATTTGCTTTTCAGGGTGATGTCTGCAAACAGAGGCTCATTCACTCCAGGAGACTGAGGCAGGAGGATCACTTGAGCTCAGGAGTTTAAGACCAGCCTGAGCAAGAGCACAACTACTTCTCTTCTCGAAATTTAAAAATTAGCTGGGCATGGTGGTATGCATCTGTAGTCCCAGCTACTTGAGAGACTGACACAGGAGCATTGCTTGTGCCCAGGAGTTTGAGGTCACAGTGAGCTATGATAATGCTACTGCACTCTAGCCAGGGCAACAGAACGAGACTGTCTTTTTAAAAAAAAAAATCATTCTCCTGTGGATGTACATGTGAGTTGCTTCTAGCTCACTTACATATAAATCTGCTTGAATGTTCATGTACATATTTACAGTTTTGTATGAAATATATTTTCATTTCTCTTGGGTAGAGACCTAGGAGTGAAATTGTTGAGTTGTGTAGTAAGTGCACGTTAAACTTTGTAAGAACTGCCAAGTGGTTGTGCCGTTTTACATTCCCACTAGCAGTATTTAAGACCCCCAAGTTGTTCCACATCCTCATTCCTGCTCGACACTGTCACATTTTTCAAGTTTAGCCATTCTAGAGGGCATGTAAGGATATCTTGTTGGGTTTTTTTTTTTTTTTGTATATCAAATCATATTTTTGTCCTTTACTGATGACTTATAAATCATATTGCTAGACTTACTGTGGTTTTATTTGGCCTTTTTGAGGAAATAATGATATTAAGCACCTTCCCACGTGCTAATTGACCATTTGTGTGTTTCTTTAATGAAAGGTCTGTGAAAGGTCTCCGTCACATATCTCAATCTGCTTGATTGAGTGTGTTTTCTATTATTGAACTGCAAGTGTTCTTTCTTTTAAAAAAAGATTCATTTTCAATTTAATGTAGTTCAAAATCTTAATCATATATTTAAATGGAATGATCTGTTATTTAAGTGTAGTCAGAAATATAAGAGAAATAATGTGACTTACAACGTGGAATAGGATATAATGCTAAAGCTATGTTCCTTAAATGTATGGAGCAAAGCACAACTCCAATATTCTGTCTAACTAAAAGAATTCATCTATATTTTAAATGTTGCTAATCAGTATTTTCCTTCATTTTTATTTTTTTTTTTATCAACTTACATTATAACCATATATAACTGAAAAGTTAAGGACCAGATAGCCTGTTAGGAATAATTTACAGCTGTCACTGAAAAACAAGTTGTTAAATGTGACAAAAACAATATATTTATACTTTTATGTTTGAAATACATTTTTAAGTGGTTTCTTTTTATTGAATTGCAAGTGTTCTTTGTGTATGTATTCTAAATAGTTGGTTTTTAACATATTTGCATAGCAAATTATTTTCTCCCAAGTCATGACTTGGTGTTTCATTTTCTTAACCTTATCTTTTAAAGATCAGAAATTTTAAATTTTGATGAATTCAAACTTAAAAAATCTTAAATATATATACATACATATATCCTACTTTTTGTGTTGTACTTAAGAAACCATCTCCTAACCAAAGACTTGAATGTTTTCTTATATATTTTTTGGAAGTTTTTCAGTGTTAAGTTTTACATTTAGGCCTATTTTGAGTAGTTTTTGCATAGAATATGAAGTACAAATAGAAGTTTCCATATTTAGTGGCTTAAAGTAATTTCTTACAGTTCTGTAGAAGTCCAACATAGGTCTCATGGAGCTAAAATTAAGATGCCAAGAAAGCTGCATTCTTTTCTGAAGACCCTACAGGAAAATCCATTTCTTTGCTTTTCCAGCTCTAGAGGCCACTCAGATTCCTTGGCTCATGCCTGCCTCTCCCCTCTTCAAAGCAGAAACATGGATTGCATTGCTCAGTGCTTGCCTATTGTAGTCACCTTTTCCTCTCTTTATTGACTTTCTTCCAGGTTTTAAGGACCCTTGTAATTACACTGGGCTCACCTGAATAATCTGAGATAATCTCCCCATCTCTCAAGTCCTTAATTTGATGATACACACAATATCCTTTCTTACCATGTAAGGTAATGTTCCCAGGCTCTGGGGATTAGAACATAGACATCTTGGGGTAGGGATGGGGTGAGGATTATTCTGCTGACCCACACCTGTGAATTGTTCTAGTACCACGCATTAACTTCATTTTGCATCTTTACTGAAATCAAATGTTTCTATGTGCGAATTTATTTCTGGATTCTATTAGGTTATTGATCTATAGATTTGCTTTACACTATTCCATGCCTTTTGATTTCTGCAGCTTTACATTAATCAGATAGTGCCTGTTTTCCAACTTTGTGCTTCTTTTTCAAAATTGTTTTGGCTATTTTTGTAACTTTTTATTTCCTATAAATGTTAGAGACAAATGATCAGTTTCTATGAAAAGCCCTTCTGATTCTTTTTCCCAAAAATGATCTTGCTCTGATTATCAAGGCTGGAGTGTAGTGGTGCAATCAATTGCTCACAGCAACCTCAAACTCCTGGGCTCAAGAGATCCTCCTGCCTCAGCCTCCAGATTAGCTGGGACTAAAGATGCTCACTGCCATACTGGTTTTGTTTTTTTCATGTAGAGATGGGGTTCTCACTCTGTTGCCCAGGCTGGTCTCAAATTCCTGGCCTTACGTGATCCTCTCTCCTTGGCCTCCCAAAGTGCTGGGATTACAGGCATGAGCCACCATACCCAGCTCTCCTGGGGTTTTTCTAAACAGTTTTATTGAGGTATAATCGGCATATTATAAAATGTGCTTGTCTTAAGTATAAAATTCAAATAGTTTTAGTACATTTACAGAGTTTGCAACCATTATCACAATTCACTTTTGTTTATTTTTTCTTTATTAAATCATAACTGTGTACATTAATGCATTTATGACGTACAGTGTGCTGATTTGATATACAATGTGGAATGCTTACATCGAACTGATTAACATAACCATCACCTCGCTTACTTATTTGTTGTGGTAAGACATTTATACTCTTAATAGTTTTGAAATGTAAAATTGTATTATGCACATTAGGTGATACAATTCAATTTTAAAGCATTTCATCATACGGAAAGATCCTTCATGTCCATTTACAGTAACAGCCCTTTCTCAGCCCCCCCACCCCCACCCCTCTGACCCCCCACCCCCCACCCCCACTCCCGGCTCTGGCAACCACTAAGCTACTTTCTATCTCTATAGATCTGCCTTTTAGGGACATTTTTTATAAATTGAAACATTAAATATGTGGGAGGGGGGTTGGCCTGGCTTCTTTCATTTAGGATAGTTTTTTTGACGTTTTCCCATCATGGCATGGATCAGTACTTCGTAACAGTTTATTGCCAAGTAGTTCCATTGTAAGGCTATACTACAGCTTGTTTATCTGTTCACCAGTTGATGGGCATTTCATTGTTTACAGCTTTGGGTTACTGTGAATAATGCTGCTATGAACACTCATATACAAGTCTTCGTGTGAATGTATGTATCCTTTCCTGTTGGGTAGACATCTAGGAGCAGAAACAGTGGGTCATATGGTAAAATGGTGTTAACTTTTTTTGGAGCCACTGAACTATTTTTGAAGGCTGCATCATTTAACATTCCCACTAGTAGTGTATGGTGGTTTCAGTGTTTCCACAACCTCATAAACCTCTGTTATTGTCTTTTTTTTTTTTTTTTTTTTGTGGATCAAAACATTTACTTCATCACTTGGACTTTTCATCTAAGCAAGAATCTTCTGCATTCCAAAATACTGTGGTTTACATTCCAGTTGTTCTTGACAACAGAGCTTAACGTCCAGTTTTAATTAATAAGGTCTTGTTGGCAATTAGAAAGGTTTTTTATAGGCAGGAAAGATGAAGTGCAAATTTGTTATTGTCTTTTTATTATAGAGCCAGTCTAGTATGTATGAAAAGGTCTCTTGTATTTTTAAGTTGTATTTCTCTTGAGCCTCTTTCCATTTCTTTTTTGGTAAAACATCATATATCTTCTTTGGCAGAATATCTACTAAAGGCTTTTGCCCATTTAATAGTTGAGTTGTTTATTTTCTTATAATTACGTCATAGGGGCTCTTTATATATTCTGGATATAAGTCCTTTATCACATATATGATTTTAAAATATTTTCTCCAAGTTTGTGGCTTCTTTTGCTTTCTTAATGGTATCTTTATAATGTATTATTTTATTTTAAGATTATTTTTTGATCAACACACTATAATTATACATAATTATGGGCTATACTCTGATGTTTGGATACACATTTGTGTAAAATTGATCCAAACAGCACAGTGTATTCATCGCTTCACACATTTATCATTTCTTTGTGTTAAGAATCTTCAAAGCCTCTCTTTTAGCTATTTTATAACACACAGTATTTTATTGTTAACCTTAGTCATCCTACTTTACGATAAAACATCAGAACTTATTCCTCCTATCAACAGTAACTTTGTACCTGTTGACCAACCTCTCTCCACCCCTCTCTGTCTCCTCCCCTTCCTAGTCTCTGGTAACCACTGTTCTACTCTCTGCTTCTATATCAATTTTTTTTAACATTCTATATATGAGCGAGATCATGTGGTGTTCGTCTTTCTGTGTCTGGCTTTTTTCACTTAACATGGTGCCCTCCAGGTTCATCCAGGCCGTGGCAAATGACAGGATTTCATTCTTTTTATGGCTGAATACTAGTCCATTTTGTATTTATAGCACCATTTTCTGCATCTGTTTATCTATCAATAGATTACTTATGTTAATTCCAACCACATCTTGGCCTTTGTAAACAATGGGGCAATAAACATAAGAGTGCTGTTATCTCTTCATCATACTGATTTCATTTCCCTTGGAGGTATACCCAGTAGTGTGATTGCTGGATCATAGGGTAGCTTTATTTTGAGGAACCTCTATACTTTTTTCCATAATCACTGTACTAATTTACAATGTAAATTAGTGTGTAAGTGTTCTCTTTTCTTCACATCTTAACACTTGTTTTCTTTTGTCTTTTTGCTAATAGCCATTCTAACTGGAGTGAGGTGGTATCTCATTCTGCTTTTGATTTGCATTTTCCTTATGATCCGTGATGTCAAGTATTCTTTCATATACTTGTTGGCCATTTGTATGTCTTCTTTTGAGAAATTTCTACTAAGTTCTTTTGCCCATTTTTTAATCACATTATTTGATTTTTTGTTAAGTTCCTTATATGGTCTGCATGTTAGTATTAATCCTTTCCCAGATATACAGTTTGCAAATGTTTTCTCCCATGCTATAGGTTATGTCTTAACTCTATTAATTATTTCTTTTTTTCCTTACAAAATCTTTTTAGTTTGGTATAATCTCATTTGTCCATTTTTGCTTTTGTTGCCTGCTTGTGAAGTCTTATTTGAAAAAAAATCCTTGGTTATTAGGGCATGGGGAAAGGATTTGGCTCTCCTTAACACGAGAGCACGTGCATCAGTGCTTGGCAGTCTCCACACCTGTGGTACAAATGGCCCCGGGATCACTTCTATAAGTAGCTGCAGGAGAGGTTAGTCAGATTCGTTCATTCTCTCATGGACTCGCTCACTCTGACTCCTTAGCTTCTCCTCCTCGGAGGGTGCCTCCTGGCGCCCTTCTACAAAGACTGCTAAGATTCGCTCTCCTACTAAGACTGTTTCTCTCTCTCAAAGACTATTTCTCTTTCTCTCTCTCTCTCCCTCCTGCTAGGATGAATAGCCTTCAGGCACATAAAGTGTAGCGCAGGGTCTGCGTCTGGACAGGCCAGGCCAGCGACCTGGTGTCCCAGGCCCCGAAAGCCAATTACTGTGCCTTACAGTAATCCTTGCCATAGTGTCTGTCCTTGGCTTTGCTCTTCTCTTTCAATATTTTTTTGGCTATTCTTGGATTGTTGCTTTTCTATTTGAAGTTTAGAATAAGTTTTCTGATATCTATAGAACAACTCACAGTCCGTATGAACTTTAAAATACGTTTTTTGATATCTATAAAACAACTTACAATCTATAGGTCAAGATGGGAAGAATGGACACTTTGACAATATTAAATCTTCCTATCCATGAACATGAACTCTCCATTTATTTAGTTCTTTTTTTATATCTCTCATTAGAGTTTTTTAGTCTTTCTCATATAGCTTTCATATATATTTTGTTATATTTGTATGTAAGTATTTCCATTTGGGGGGTACTAATGTAAATGGTAAGGTATTTTTAATTTTACATTCTACTTGTTCATTGCTGATGTATAGGAAATTGATGGTCTTTTTTGTAATACGTTAACCTGTATCCTGCAACCTTGCTATTATCACTAGTAAATTCTAGGAGATTTTTTGTTGGTGGTAGTTGTTTTGGATTTTCTCCATAGACAATAATATGCTCTGCAAACAAAGACAGTTTTATTTCTTCCTTTCTTTTCTTTTCTTGTCTTATTTTATTAGCTATGACTTCCAGTATGATGTTGAAAATAGTGGCAAAAATCCCAAAGCTGCAGACGCTGACACGGAAGTGGAGAGAAGGAAACAGTTTTACACTGGTGGTGGGATTGCAAACTAATACAGCCTCTGTGGAAAGAAGTGTGGAGAATCCTTAAATAGCTAAAAGTAAACCTTCCATGCGATCCCACAATCCCATTGCCTGCTATCTATCCAGAAGAAAAAAAAAATCATTTTATTATAAGAATATTATAATATGCACTAGAATGTTTTGTAGCTCAATTCATAATTGCCAAGGTTTAGAATCCAGTGCCTGTCAACACATGAATGGATTAATAAACTGTGATATATGTATACCATGGAATACTATTCAGCCATAAAAAGAGACTTTATGTCTTTTGTATTAACCTGGATGGAGTTGAAACGCGTTCTTCTTAGTAAAGTATCACAAGAATGGAAAAGCAAGTATCCAATGTACTCAATATGAATAAGAAACCAGTAAATAAACACCTACACACTCACATGAGAGAAAAACACAATTGAATTCAAATGAGGGGAGGAGGGAAAGGGGAGAAAGGAAGGTGTCTGGTAAGCTCTCATCTAAGGTATGCAATGTGAGGGTAGATACAGTACACCTGTGGGTGAAGGAGTCACCTGCAACTTGAACTTTACCTAAGAAATGCAAACAATGGAATTTAATCGTTTGTCCTGTAATATGAATCTGAAATTTTTTAAAAAGAAAAACAGTGGCAAGAGAAGACATCCTTGTCTGATCCTAGTTTCTCACCATTGAGTATTATGTTAGCTGCATGGCATTTGTAAATGTTCTTCTTCGTTAAGTGAAGGAAGTTCCCCTCTCTTCCTAGTTTACTGAGAGTTTTCTTTATCATGAATGGGTGTTGGTTTTGTCAAGTGTTTTTTCTGTGTCTATTGATATGACCATGTGATTTTTCTTCTATAGCTTATAGATATGATGGATTTATCTTTGAATGTTGAAACAGACTTGCATACCTTATATAAACCCCATTTTGCTCTTATGTAAAATTCTTTTTATACATTGTTGGATTCCATTTGCTAATATTTCGTTCAGGATTTTTTGTTATCTGTTTTCATGAAAGATTTTGGCCTAAAATTTTCTTTTCTTGTAATGTCTTTGTCTGGTTTTGGTTTAATGTTGGTCTTATAGGATTAGTTGTGAAATATCACCTCTTCTTTTATCTTATGGAAGAAATTGCAGCAAATTGGTATCATTTCTTCTCTAAATGTTTGGTAGAATTTTCCAGCTGAATCTGTCTTGATTTGGTGCTTTCTGGTTTAGAAGATTATTAATTATTTATACCATTTCTTTAATGGGGATAGGCCTACTTGCATTGTCTATTTCTGCTTGTGTGAGTTTTGACAGATCATGTCTTTAAAGTACTTTCAACTAGGTCCATTTTACCTAGATTGTCAATTTTGGGGGCATAAAGGTGTTCATAATATTCCTTTATTATCCTTTTAATGTCCTTGGAACTTTAGTGATGGGGCCTCTTTCATGTTTTATATTAATGATTTTCCTCTTTTATTTTTCTTAGTTAGCTCGGCAAATGAGATGTATCTTATAAATCCTTTCAAAGAATCAACTTTGGTGTTTTCTTATTTCTTTATTGATTTCTACTATAAATTTTATTATTTTTTCTTCTGCTTAATTTGAATTTAATTTCCTCTTTTTTGCCAGTTTCTTAAGATAAAAGCTTAGATTATTGATTTTAAATCTTTCTTCTTTTTTAACAATACATTCAATGCTATAAATTTCCCTTTAAGCCCTTATTTTGCTATATTCCACAAATTTTGCAAAGTTGTATTTCCATTTTAATTTAGTTCAAAGTATTTTAAAATTTCTTTTTCTTTTTTTAACCATGTGTTAATTAGAAGTATATTGTTATCTCCAAGTGTTTTGGAATTTTTAATTTATATTTCTATTATTAATTTCTAGTTTAATTCTATTACAGTCTGAGAACAGTTGTTATATGATTTCTATTCTTTGAAATTTTTAAAGGTGTGTTTTATGGCCCACATGTAGTCTACCTTTGTAAATATTCCATGTAAGATTAATAAAAATATGTAATCTGCTGTTGTTGGATGAAGTAGTCTATAGACATCAATTATATCCAGTTGATTGATGGTGCTGTTGAATTCAATGATGTCCTTACTGATTTTCTGCCTGCTGGATCTGTCTCCTTCTTTCTTTCTGTTTTATTTTATTTTATTTTATTTTTAAGACACAGTCTCACTCTTTGCCCAGTGTAGAGTGCCATTGTCATCATAGCTCACAGCAACCTCAAACTCTTGGCCTCAAGTAAGCCTCCTGCCTCAACCTCTCTATCAGCTGAGACTACAGGCACCTACCACAACACTGAGCTGGTTTTTCTCGTTTTAGTAGATACAGGATCTTGCTCTTGCTCAGGTTGATCTTGAATTCCTGAGCTCAAGCAATCCACCCAACTCAGCCTCTCAGAATGGAGGATTACCAGAGTGAGACACCCTCCAGCACCAAATACGTCTGTTTCTGATAGAAGGATGCTGAAATATCCAACTATAATAGTGGATTTATGTACAGAGGATTGCTATCTTCTTGGAGTATTGATTTCTTCATTGCTATACAATGTTCTGTTTTATCTCTGATAAGTTTTCTTACTCTGAAGTCAGGTTTGCTAAAATTAATATACCTACTCTCACTTTATTTAGTTTTATTTCTTTTCTTTTTTTTTTTTTTTGTTGAGACAGAGCCTCAGGCTGTTGCTCTAGGTAGAGTGCGGTGGGATCACAGCTCACAGCAACCTCCAACTCCTGGGCTCAAGCGATTCTCTTGCCTCAGCCTTCCAAGTAGCTGGGACTACAGGTGCCTGCCACAATGCCTGGCTATTTTTTGGTTGTAGTTGTCATTGTTGTTTGGCAGTCCCTGGCTGAATTCAAACCTGCCAACTCTGGTGTATGTGGCTGGCGCCATAGCCACTTGAGTTACAGGCTCCAAGCCTTTCACTTTATTTTGATTAGTGTTAACATGGTATATCTTTCTCTATTCCTGAACTTTTAAACCATATGTGTCTTTATATTTAAAGTGGATTTTTTATGGACAACATATAGTTGGATCTTGATTTTGGATCCACTCTGACAACCTCTGTCCTTTAATTGGTACATTTAAACCACTGCCATTTAAAGTGACAATTGATGTAGCTGGAGTAATATCTTTAATAATTGTTACTTTTTTCTATTCATTGCCTTAGTTCCTTGTTCCTGTTTTTTCTTCTGCTCTTTTTATGCCTTTCGTAGTTTTAATTGAAACTTTTATATGATTCTCTTCTTTAATTGAAACTTTCATATGGTTCTCCTCTTTTCTTAGCAAATCAACTATACTTCTTTTTCACTTTTTTTAGTGGTTGCCCTAGTGTTTGCACTATACATTGAAACTAATCCAAATCCACATTAAAATAATCCTATACCACTTCACAGATAGTACAAGTACCTCATAATAAAATGTTTCTAATTCCTCCCACCCACTATATCATTGCTGTCATCCATTTCACATATACATAAGTATACATAAGCATATTACATATGAATGTATATATAAGCAATCATAATTGAATACATCATTGCCATGATTAACAATTATATGTTAAATCAATTAAGATAAGAAAAAAAATTTTATCTTGTCTTCACTTATTTCTTCTCTTATTCTTCCTTTCTTTATGTAGATCCAGTTTTTTGACCTATACCATTTTACTTTTCTCTGAAGAAATTCTTTTAACATTTCTTATAAGTTAGGTTCATTGGCAACAAATCAGCACAATTTTTTTTTTTTTGAAGTATTGTCAGTTCTTTATTCCTGAAGTCTCCCATGTCACTTAGAACTTTGTTCAAATAAATTTATTATGCCTTTCTGTTGTTAACCTGCCTTTTGTTATAGGAATTATCTTTGTTTTTGGCCATGAGCCTTATGAGGAATGGTACTGTTCCACTGCTGCAGGAGCAAAGATAAGGATCACATCTATCTTATCCTTAAAAAACATGCAAACAAGACAAGAATGAAGTGAAATATTTAAAGTATTGAGAGAAAAATCCACTAACCTAGAATTCTGCACCCTATGAAATTATTCTTCAAAAATGGAGGAAAAATAAAGGCTTCAGAAATGAGGACCCAAAGACACAGGAAAACTGTCTATTTTTATGGTTAGGTTTAATGAAGAATGGACAGCCGTGTAGAAATGTGATTAGAAAAAAGGGGATAATCACATGGTAATAGACTGGGTGGGGAAGCATAGCAAGGTGTGTCTAGATTCTCCTTGGCCTCTCTGTATAATATTCTTTCCTCCTGGGTGTGGGATCAGACGCCTTTGGAATAAGGGAACAGGGAGAAGGGGATGAGAGACCTTTCCAAGTTTTATGGCTTGCTTTTGGGGAGAGGGGTTCTAGTTTCTATGACTGACCTTGAAAAAGAGGAATTCCAGTTTCTATGACTCACTTTGAGGGGGTGAAAGGAGAGGAGATGCAAAGACAGGAGAAGGTCAGAGTAACCTTGCCTCTGAGGCATTTCTGATCTTCACTTCAAAGTGTTCAGCCTGCCAAGGTGCCATACTTTGGGCTACTGTGTGTTCTAATCCCTGATACTGCTCTGTAGATAAGGTGTTTTTCCTCTGGCTTCTTTCAAGAATTTTTCTTTATCTTTGATTTTCTGAAATTTAAATATAATTTCCTTCACGTAGCTTTTTTGGCATTTATTCTTCTTGGTGTTCTCCAATCTACCTATATTTGTGTTTTGTCATCTGACATTAGTTTGAGAGAAATTCTCATTCATTATTTCCACAAATATTTCTTTCTCTCTTTCTTATACTTCTGGGTTTCCCATTATGTATGTGTATGCATATGTTAGATCTTCTGCAGTTGTCCCAAAGTTCTGTTCTAGTTTTTGTTTGTTTGTTTGTTTGTTTATTTGTTTGTTTTGTCTTTTTTCTCTTTGCTTTTAAGTTTGGGGAGTTTCAATTGTCGTATCCTCAAGTTCAGAGATTCTTTCCTCAGCCATGTCTAGTCTATTAGTGAGCCCATTAAAGGCATTCTTCATTTCTGTTATACTGTGTTTGAGCTCTGGCATATCTATTTATTCTTTCTTATAATTTCCATCTCTCTGCTTATATTATCTATCTGTTCCTGTATGTTGTCTGCTTTTCCCATTAAAGCCCTTGGCATATTAATAACAGTTTTGAAAAGTTCTTGGTCTGTTCATTCTAACTGCTGTAGATTACTGCTACATCTGACTCTGGTCTGGTGCTTGATTCGGTCTCTTCAAACTGTGATTTTCTTCTTTTAGTAGGTCTTGTAACTTTTTGTTGGAACATAGACATGATGTATTAGATAAGAGGAACTGCAGTAAATAGGGCTTTAGCAATGTAGTGGGTGAGGTGTGAGGGATAGAGAAGGGTTCTTAGGTCCTGTGGTTAGGTCTCAGTCTTTTGGTGCCTTTGGACTCTGAGTTTCATCTGGATTCTCCTGCCTTCGGTGGGACAGGATGGCTAGTTAGGTCTAGAGTCTAATACTTGCCTTCTCCAAAGTAGAGTAGGCTCTGATAAAACCTATGTAGTTAGGCTCTAGAAAAATAGTTTCTCCTGAAGGCTGGCCTTGTCAAGAAGGACAAAATGCTCTGGCCTATTTAAAAATGGTTACTTTTTCTCTCTCCCTGCTAGAAGCAAAAAGGGATTTTTCTCTGATATTCACCTGGTAGAGCCTCCAGAGGAAAAAGTCACAAAAGTGTGGGGGACCCTCAGTTCTGGGCCCTTCCTGCAGTTTTTCTCTCTGTCTTGTCCACTGTGCCTCCAACAATTAATCAATTACAGTTCAGTTGTTCCTACCTCAGCACTGGTTTCTGAGAAGGTTTCAGCTCACAGTTTTCTGCTGTGGTTAAGCTGTCATTCTGTGTGTATGCCTGTCTGTCTCTCTAGTTTTCAGGGGAGCAATTTGCCTTGTGACCGCATTTCTCTGACAGAGCTAAGAAAAATAGTTGATTTTTTCAGTTTGTTTAGGTTTTTACTTGTCAGGATTGAGCAACAACCTCTAAGCTACCTATATGCCAGCCCAGAGCCTGGCAGTCTGCTCTGTTTATTTTTTAGATTATTTTTTCTCTGTGATTTTTTTCTCCAGACAATTTCTATGGTTATGTTTTCACTTTCACTGGTGTTTTCTTCTGAAATGTCCAATCTGTCATTAATCCCATTTAGTGTTTGTTTGTTTGAGACAGAGTTTCATTCTGTCCCCCAGGGTAGAGTACTATGGTGTCTTAGTTCACAGCAACCTCAAATCCTTGGTCTCAGGCCATCCACTCACCTTCGCCTCCCAGAGTGCTAGGTATGAGCCACCACGCCCACTGTTCTTTTCATATCAGATATTTTCACCTCCAGAGGTTTGATTCTAATCTTTTTTTATATGTCTTCCACGTCTCTACTCACATTTTTAAATCTTTTTTTTTTTTTTTTTTTAGCTTTTTGAACTCATGACATATAGTTATAATAACTGTTTCAATGTCTTGTCTGCTAATTCTAACATCTGTGTTAATTCCAGGTTGGTTTCAACTTTCTCCTTTTTACAACTCACATATTGTCCTGCCCTTTTATGTAACTAGAATTTTTTTATAGTGTGTCAGACATTGAGAATTTTTGCCCTGTTGAGGGCTGGATTTATCTTACTTTTATAAATATTCTTGAATTTTTTCCTGAAGTACATTTAGTATACTTGGAAACAGATTGGTCCTCTTTGTGTTTTCCTTCTATCATCTGTTAGGTAGAATGAGAACAGCATTTGGTCTGGAGATAACTGAGATAATTATTGCTCATTACTCAGGTGGGACTCAACCCAGCATTAAGGGTCCCTGTATTTCACAGTCTATCTGATGGGAACAGGCATTGTTTCCCCTCCCAGGTGAGCTCTACATAATCCCTCAAATCCTTTTGCCTAGTTCTTTCTCCATCTTCAGATCTTGTATGTGTGTGCTGATAAATACTTAGACCACTTGAGGGTGTTTCGCTGCACAGCTCTAAGTTCCCTCTCTTTGCAGCTCTTTCTTCTCTTGTACTCGGTCCCTGAAAATGCTCTTTGTCTTCCTGGCCCTCAGTCAGCTTCACCTCCCCCAATTTGAGGTGTTTTTCAGGACCCACCTCATTTTCCCCTCTCAGTGCCATGCCTAAAAGTGCTTTTAAGTCAGTAAGCTGGAGTGTCAGATTCACCTCTGTCTCATTTCTCAAGGATCACTTTTCTTTGTAGCCTGATGTCAGATGTCTTGAAAACTGTTCTTTGATGTATTTTTTTCCAGTTTCTTATTTGCAGCTAGAGAACAAATCCAGTTCTCACTATGATATCTCAGCCGGAAGTAGAAATTCTTGAAAATGTTGATTCCAGAGCCTTGGGCCAGCAACCCTGATGGATCTCTACCATGTGTTCTCCATGGAGAACATCTAGTTCTTCTTCTCTAGCTGGTCACACTGCCCTGTACAAGCTCTCAAAGTTGCCCACTTGCTGCTGCTCTCTGGTAGTGCTTTTGCTAATCTCATGGAGTTTCACCCTGTCCTTGTGTGGCTTAGTAATCAGCAACAAGCTCGAGGGCAACCTGACACAGATATCTCCAGCTCTTTCTCTGCACAGCTCCCTCTTCTTCTTCCTCTAAGCGACTCCCCCTTCTTCCTCTACACAATTCCCCCTTCTTCTTCTACACGGCTCCCCCTTCTTTCTCTACACAGATCACTCTTCTTTCTCTGCATGACTCCCTCTTCTTCTTCCTCTACGGGATCCCTCTTCTTTCTCTGAATAGCTCCCTCCACTTCGCCCTACAAATTTTGGTGTCTTAACCAATGCACTTCAATCTCTGTATTCTCACTATCAACTCCAGGCTCTGCTTGGGTCTTTCTTTCCTGTTCTAAGGTCTGGAAAGTGCCTCCAGGCAGAGAGGAGAGGGGATCATAGGGTCTGTCTCATTCATTTCCTTCTTTCAGGAGTCATACTCCTGTGCTGCCTGTTATCCAACATTTAAAAACAGTTGTTTCATTTATTATTTCCATTTTCTTATAGTTTATTATGGGAGTGTGGGGGTGAAAGTCCAGTACAAGTTTCTCCATCCTAGAGGAAGCAGGTGTTTCCATGGTAACTATTTACAATGATGAAGTCTGTTTGTCTGAGGGTTGATGAGCCTTCAGAGAAGAACCCATCCAGAAGGAAAAGGAAATCCCACCAGATGGGTTCAACCCATAATAAGACATAATAAGACTGAATCCTCCGCAGGACAGAGTCTAATCCCAATCCATAATATTGGGAAAAATTTGACTTTTTTCAAGTTAATACATCTCTCCCCCACCAGAGAAGATTTGCCCCTTATTTGAGAATCACTCATCCAATGACATTCACAGAGTCAAAGACCTTAATTCAATGACATTTATTTAAACTTTTTATAAATGACATGTGGCAGAACAAATGTGCAAAGATGGGTGAAACACCATTGCTGCCTTAACGATTTCACTACCCAAGTGAGTACCTCAACAAATTATTATAAACCCAGGAAGGACAGTGATGGAGATATGTGCAAAACATCAATGAGCCAGGAGTCAGAGGGAGCAGCACACCCAATCCAGCTTAGAGACAGGTGGAAAGTCATCAGGGATTGCTTCTGGAGGTGACATTTAAGCAGAGCTTTGGAAGAGGAGAAACAAATCCACAAGGCAAAGAAAGGACAATTTGAGCAAAGATAGTACAATGCTATGCCTGAGAATGACAGGCCATTTGAGGTTGCTGAAGCAAAAATTTCCACAGAGGGAGAGGCACGGGACAGAGCTGGAGAGGCCACGGGAGGTCAGGACATGAGGGCCTCTTGTGCCACACTAGGGAGCCTGCCACTCAGGGCTGAGTCTTTTACATAACTTTGCATAGTGGCTGGCAGGGTGCATGCCCTCCTCAGCACAGCACGCAACCGCAGGTATTATTAGATGATGATCTTGAAAGGCAAATCTGAGAAATCGCAAAACTCTGAACACAGCCAACATCCCTTGCGTTCTGAAGTCCCAGAAAGATATCTTACTCCTCTGCCTCTGCAGATTCAGCTGAGACGTGCGGCCATGGTGGTCAGCCAACCCTGAGGTGCTGCTTCCTTGGCAGTGGACTAACCCTATGGGTTAATCCTATCTATGTTAATCCTATCACAGTGAGCTAATCCTTGAATCTATGGCTGGAGAATAGGAGTGGGGAGGGAGAGGGGAAAGAGAAAGTGAGTGAAAAGCACCCTGGGAGATACAGCCATGTGTCTCACCTGAAGGGATAGACCATGAAGCTCTTTAACTCAAGAAGATGATTTCTGGAGTGGAGAGGGGAATATGACTTCTTCCCAGGAAACTCTGCAAACACTTGGTCAATCAGATCATAAGGCTGACTGTCTGGGGGCTGCCTCTGTTCCCAGAGTAGGATTCAGGAGTAGGGTCTCCTGTCTGAACTTAGGTCAGGATTCAGACAGATCTCAACAATGCAGATGGGCTGACCCCAACAGAAGTCTATTTGTCTGAGGGTTGATGAGCTTCCAAAGAAAGAACCCATCCAGAAGGAAAAGGAAATCCCACCAGATGGGCTCAACCCATAATAAGACTGAATCCTCTGCAGGCCAGAGTCTAAAATAAAACCCAAATGAGTTTGGATGAGAGATCGCCAGAGCACGAGTAGTCTAGGTCAGGTATTACTTCAGCAGGTGTGATGTGAAGAAGGGGATTCAAGTGTTCTTCCTTGTTTTGAAACAGAACATGAAGCAGCTTTGGCTCCTTGAGGGCTTCAGATAGTGGACTGTAGTGAGCAGGGTAATGCCATGGGCTGCTGAGAGGAGGTGGGAGGTCTGGTGACTGGATTGATCCCCACAGAAGCCCTGCCATGGCTCCAGGCTGTCACACATTCATGAACACTCATGGGACATGGTCTGGAACTACTCCAGAAATATCTTGGGAGCATCCATATGCATCAGTAGAAACAAGAAGTAGGAAAATTTGGATTATGACTATTAGTGGCTCCTACTTACATGAGTGAGACCTAGGGAAAAGTTGGTTTTAACTGGGATAGACAAAGTATAGGTTCCTGCATGGAATAGCTAGCATGAAAACAGCCAGCTCTCTCCTGCAGACATCTAATCTGGGAACCTTTGATCAATTGAAAACTTTTCTATTGAATTCTCCTACTTGTAGCAAGTTTCATGAGCCCCATATGCCCTTCTTTGCTCAAGTCTATGCCAGGGTCCTTCCTAGACCCTCATCTCTACATATGTCCATCTCATGCCATTAAGTCCCACAAGCAATCTCTATCACCAACCCCCAGGGATAGATGCAGAGATGCCCAAGGCACCAAGAGCTCCCTGCCAAGGTAGTACAAAGACAGATTTGGAGACCAGAAGACATAAATACATGAAGCACAAACAGCTGTTTTATTTTCTGCCTTATGGTTTTCTATATTTTCCAAATTATCCATAGAAAAAGGCAAATATTAACTTTTCAAAACCAAAGGTAAAAGGATAAGCACAGTTTTCACTATCTGCATGTATATGGCTCCTCTGAGTTTTATCTGCTTTCCCATAGGGTCACTTCAAATACAGGCATTTGATCTGTATTATGTAATAAATAGGAGTGATAAAACCAAGGAGTTAATAAACCACAGGGCAACCCGCCTGGTGAGGACAGAGGCAGTTATACTATGCAGATAATATAAAAAGGAGGTATAGCAAAGCACTGCCAAATTTAACCAACGTATATTTTGTGATGCTCCCTCAGGGCACAAGAACCCTGACGTGGCAGGAGACAGACGTTAACATATTTTCTCATCTCCACTAAATCTTGGCTCATCCAGTGAGAGTGATTGACAGCCTCCAAAGGCGGTTTGGCAGCTCTCTGAAAGAGGGGTCCGTGGAGAGAGGCCTCCCCCACCTGTTACTCTTTTCTTTATCACTTCACATGCATAGGGTCCCTAAGCCCCAAGAGAGGGGTCAAGTGCAAATCTGGTAAACCAAGAAGCCCTTGCAGTTGTCAACTTAATTAGCCTTCAGGAAAAATATATGGCCATAAGAGCACCATGGAGTTGCTATAGAGACAGGCACAGGAGGTGCATTTAGAACAGGGCCTCATCACATCACCCGACAAAAATAAGACCCAGGCTTTTTAATAGAATGAATTACTTAAGTTTTATATTTAACAGGGGACGACACCAAGGCTATTACTGGTTTTTAGAACATTTTAGGAATCTGGGCTGCCTGCTTCTGCATATGTTAACAGTCATCATGACATATGTTGTGGCGGATGGCAATTAAGAACTGGAAGCCCACGTGTCTCTCCCACCCCTTGAGTTGAGAGATGGTTCTTCTCACTCTGCATTTGTCCTTGTTTAATTGGATGAGAGACTTTCAATATGTTTCAGAGCAAAGTCTGAGGAAGGGTTATACTGTGCTCTGCTTTGGACCTCTTATTATTGCTAATCACTGTAACAACCCTAGGAAATAATGATCTCATTTTGCAGGTGAAAAATAGAAGAGTCTCAGAGAAGTCCAAACCTTACCCAAGATCACACAGCTAATAAGTGGTGCAGTTGGGATTCAAATCCAGGTGTTCTCAGTGCAAAGCTGTTTCTTTATAAGGCATAAGCTGCAATCTTACACAGACAGGACTCTGGGATTTACTATTTTTACTAATATATGGCATGGACCTTACAATAGTTTAATCTTTCTCTTAAGGTCATTCCAACATGAATGGGGTTCCAAGAAATAGTCCACAGAATTCTGAACCCTGCTAATGAGAACCTCTCCAATTATCCTCAGCAAGTATGAATTTCAGACTAACTTTTCTTTGTCATCCAAAGTGCTTCTGGCTACCTCTTCCCTAAGACCAGACAAGAAGCATAGTTAACACTAGATTCCAAACAGATCATCATTGAGAAAGTGTCCCCTCTGCCCTTGCATCCAAGAAAAAAGCTTAACGACATACAATCAAGCTGGAAATCCAAAGTGAAGTTCTTTTTGCTGACATTTTTGTCTTTGGATTATTCATGACCTTCCTATTCTGCAGAAAGATGTCTCCAAAATCTCCTTACCTTTCGTAAAACAATTTTCCAACAAAGGCCTACCAGGGGTCCTCACACTTTTTAAACAGGGGGCCAGTCCACTGTCCCTCAGACCATTGGAGGGCCGGACTATAGTTTAAAAAAGAAACTATGAACAAATTCCTATGCACACTTCACATATCTTATTTTGAAGTAAAAAAACAAAATGGGAACAAATACAATCACACCACTTCATGTGGCCTGTGGGCCGCAGTTTGAGGACCCCTGGACAGTAGACTCAATCTAGGCCCACAAGGCTCCAGTCTCTCCTTGCTATGGGAAATGGTGATTCTGGTGACCATAACTCAGGCCTAAGGCAATGGTGGTGATGGGGAAGGGACAGATGACAGGGTTGGGAAACCACGCCGATGGTGAGGGCAGTAATGACAGTGGTGTTTACATCCCTCCCCACTCACTTCACCACCTGACCATATGATAAGGAGATATCTGGGTTTCCAGGGATCTTAGAAAGCATGCCGAGGGCAACACAAAAATACAGAATTTCTAACCACAGTGTCAAGACAATGGACAAGGGACGGGGCAGAGGGACGTAAGGCAGGTAGAAGCCACAGTCCAGAAGTCAAGACATAGGCCAGAGTAAGAGGTATCAGAGAGAGGTAGTTGTGCTGCAGAAGGGTCCCTGCATGGTGGAACTTGCCCTAGGAGCTTTCCGCCCTGCCTGCAGCCTACAGTGCCGTGTGGAGTAGAGATGGGGAAGTGTTCCCTGGGACCAGCTCCTCAATCTCATCCCTCCTACCTCTGCACCTCCCTCATGTAACCCTCCCAATCCACAGACCATCAGTGCTGCTGTCCCACACCAACAGATCAAGACCTGGACTGAAAGACAAGAAAATAAGATTTTAAGCTGAAATTAAATCCCCATATGACTTTTGTGAACTTATTTCTCCCTCAGAGACATGCTTCTTTCTTTCTTATATTTGCACAGCAATTGGTAGGGTTCGGGGTTTTTTTGTTTGTTTGTTTTATTTTGGTAGCTTTTAAAATAATTATTTTAGGTTGCACATGTTGGTTCACATAATTCTGGCATTTTAGGAAGCCAAGGTAGAAGAATTGCTTAAAGCCAGGAGTTTTAAATCAGCCTAGGTAACTAACATAGCAAGACCCCACTGCTACAAAAATTTTTTTTAATTAGGTGGTGCATGCTATAGTCCTAACTACTCAGGAGGGTTGCTTGAACTCAGGCGTTGGAGACTCTACTTTAATCCAGCCTGGGCAACAGAGAAAAACTCTTGACTCTAAACAACAACAACAACAACAACAATAATAATAATACTTTTAATTTTACTTCAGTTAGAAGTAAAAGTAATGTGGAAAAAGAAAACTGGGGGGTAGGAGTAAGTTCTTAGTAGAAATAGTTTTACTGGTGTCTATAATATCAGTTTAGCGATATTTTTCTGCAAATGGAGAAATTCTCACATGCATCAAAAATACTCAGAAAGTAATTTTTTTACCAAGTGAATCATTTTGTGCTACTGAAATAATTCTGTGATTTACCGTCAGCACATTAAGAGCTACACAGACTCTGTGGGCCAGCCGGGAACTCTGACTTCTACTAGAAGCAGTAAGCATGAGCAAGGCTTTGGACTCAGGCAGACTATCAATTCTGGCTTTGCCACTTTTAGCTGTGGTAACACAGGCAAGTCATTTGATCTTTCTAAGTTTAGCTTCTTCATCTGTAAAATGGGAATAATATCAGTCTCATGCCAAAGATAAACCCAGGGAGGAAAATGGTCACCGGTCTACGTCAAGTGCCAGACACAACTTCCACCCTGGGTGAATGCTGCAACCAGGCTGGTGAGCAGGGAAAGCTGGGCATTAAGCCTTCCTCTCTGCATGGTCCTACAGCTCCCCAGACAAGCCCCTGTGCTCTCCTGCTAAAAGGGTTTGGCTCTTTGTTCAATGACAGGGTCTCCAGGGTAACTGGCAGGCTACTGTCCCCACCAGCCACCAAGCCTGCTGCCATCCACGTTTACTGTTTACCCTCTAAATAAGGAAGGCAAGCCAGGCCAACAACTTCTGCCCAAATTGGGTCCTGGGTGCCTCCAGCCTTCTCCTTCCCTGGGCCTCTGGCCAGCTCCATCCTTTCCCCAGAGATGCTCCTAGCTCACTCCATGTCTGCCCCATAGTTGGAATGACAGTGGCTCTTAGAGCCCCTGGAGAGCGTGGAGTGTAATGGGGGTCTGGGGTGGCAGCCAGGCCCACAGCAGGTTAATGTTACAGCCCTGGGTAAGCGAGCTGAGCTGGCTGACGTCAGGGTGATGATGGCTGGAGGGCAGGGCCAGGCTGCTGGACTAACTATAAAGATAGGTCAAATCAAATATCACCAACTCGGGACAGAGCAAGCCGGTGAGATAGAGAGCGTCCCCGAGCCATGGTCCCTACCGTCCGCGGCTCAGCCTGGGTCCCTCTGTTCTCAACCCGAGTGCCCGATGCAGGCTTTGGTTTCATGTCAGCAGCCTTCATCTGCCTTCCAAAAATAAGCCCCTGCCGCCATGCCGAGGGGAGAAAAACAAGAAGGGCGGTATTTTTAGGGCCATTAATTCTGACCACGTGCCTGAGAGGCAAGGTGGATGGCCCTGGCACAGAGGCTGTTCATCACTATGTCCCGGGGAGCAGGACGTCTTCAGGCCACGCTGCAGGCTCTCGTCCTCCTAGGCATCCTAGTGGGCATGGTGGTGCCCTCGCCTGCAGGCACCCGGGCCAACAACACGCTGCTGGACGCCCGGGGCTGGGGCACCCTGCTGTCCAGGTCTCGCGCTGGGCTAGCTGGAGAGCTCGCCGGGGTGAACTGGGAAAGTGGCTATTTGGTGGGGATCAAGCGGCAGCGGAGGCTGTACTGCAATGTGGGCATCGGCTTTCACCTCCAAGTGCCCCCGGATGGGCGGATCAGCGGCACCCATGAGGAGAACCCCTACAGTGAGTGCCAGTCGCAGCCAGCTGGGACACTTGGGGGCTTGGGCTCCAGCAGGGCTAGGAAGTGAAGGCACGTTGCTCTGGACACTGCTGTAATGAGGAGGGGGGATGTTGTGTCCATTTAGATGATTCAGTGTGGCCTTGTCTAGGTGCAGGCTCTGTGTGCAGCTTGGTGTCCTCTGCCTTCCCCCCACGGAGCCTCTGAGCTCTAACTACTTCAGTATTTCTGGCCCCTTCGGTGCCTTGGCTGACCACTGGAACCGTGAGGCAGGAGTGGGGAGAATGAGGTAGGAGATGGGGACCAAATTAGACACAAGCCCATTTTTATTTAGCTTCCCTTTTTGAGAAGGAAAGGCAAATGGTTTCCAAAATTTTCAGCTAAAGCACATCCTTTTCATTTCAATCTGCTCCCTCTGTCCCCAGGTCCTTATCCTACAAGCTGATAGGTTTCTGCATGGCTAGTCTCCTCTCCATGAAAGAACAGAGGCCACAGGATCCAAGCAAGCCATCAGCCACCGTGTGGCCATAGAGTTTGCAAGATTAGGTGGACTGAGATTTGTTGAAACATGTGGCATATACATCGAAATTCATAATAATCAGAATTCGTTTAACCCAAGTCAAGGACCTCAAATTCTGATGTCAGGACTTTCCCCCACAGAACTGGATTTTTATTAATAACAGCACAGTGGCAGGACTTGATGAGTTCAGAAGCCAGGATCTTCTAAGGTTAGAGGGACCCAAGATGGGGGTGACAGGGTCTGACTTTCCACGAGCAGAGGAACTGGCTCAGATGCCCTTGTCACTTTAGGTAACGTGCTCCCATTTCTTTCCAGGCTTGCTGGAGATTTCCACAGTGGAGCGAGGTGTGGTGAGTCTCTTTGGAGTGAGAAGTGCCCTCTTTGTTGCCATGAACAGTAAAGGACGATTGTACACCACGGTAAGTTCATCAGGCCGGGAGTCGGGTGGGGCATCCAGTTGTCTGATGCTTATGCAATTGAAGAATGCTGCATTCTGAGTAGAGAAGGAGGAAGGAAGGGGCTGTGGAAGGAGCCTATACAAGTGAGGGCCCTGAGGCCTGTTTGCCAGCTTTATAGTTAATCGGCCTCTGCTCTGGTCCAGGGCTTCCTGATTCCACCTGCCATAGCGCAGAGAAGCTTGGGTCAGAGGAAACCCGCATGGGTGGGCACCTGGCCCCGTCGCCCCTCCATCCCTGTGTGAATGCAGGCACTTGGGTTAACTCCTGAGCACATTTCCCAAAACCTCTGCTGTCTCTGGTCCATCGTTCCTCTCTCAGGGCTCTCAGTCCATGATTTAAAATATGGGCTGGGAAAGCATCCCTATGAAGCTGAAGAAATGGAGAGCTCTTTCGACAGAAATAAGAAGGCTAAAATGGAAGCCTTCAGAGCAGCCTGCAAGAAATACCAGAGTTATTTACAGGGAGGGTGTGGAAGGCTGTTGTATGGTAACTTTCCCCTGGAGGACAAACTAAGGATCAGGCGGGATGAATGGTCTGGGGCTGGGGCAGGGGCTGGGTCCCTCAGAGGGGTCTGTGGGACTCAGTAGGCTAGGTTCACAGGCAGCCTTGCCCTGGGCTTTAGCACGGTACATGTTGGCTGGGCTGGTTTATGTGGACATGTGATGTGCATCAAAATCAGTGAGTCTCCGACACAGTTCTGTGGATGGTTTACATCTGTATCACCTCGGTAACTTGTTAAAAGTAGAGATTTCCAGGGACCTCCCTCAGAGATTCTTACTCACCAGGACTGGGATGCAGGCCTAGAAATCTGTTTGGTTTGGTTTTTCAAATTTCTAGGTTTTCCGAGGAACAGCAGCCTTGGGGACTGGGGCAGGCAGTCATTCCACCCGCATGTTACCCTGACAGCTTGAGGGGGGTCAGGCCAGAGCGAGGTATAGCGGGCTTGAAACTGGGAACTCTCAGACACCTTGTCAACCATTCTCTGCAAAAGTGACAGAGAGCCCCAGTGGCAGCCTGGGGCCACCAGGTCTTGGTGGAGCAGGTGTCCCCTCTGTGTTTATCCCAAACAGCACCTGTCCACCAGCCTGCATGGTGCCAGAAATCCCTCTGAGTAGGGAGAGCTGGGAATTTGGGTTGTTGGCTGTGGGACTCTTTGCAAGGGAGGAAGCACAAATTACAGAAACCCTTCTCCTCGCTACTTTTATTAACAAGCTATTTATTATTTCTTTCTCCTTACTCAGACGGCAATTCAACTGTGTGTGGGGGGGGGGAGCACAAATATAGGTTAAATTTATCGTCTTAGCACTTTAAATCTCCTACTTCTGGTAGGAGAAGCTGGGAAAGTGACTATGAGATTAACCTTCAGAGAAACCCTCACAAAGCGGGAGGAGCATTCAGAATAGCAATGGAGAAGGAGCCATCCAAAGTGGGCCGACTCACACTATTTGAGACCTCCTGCCCTCAGGGGTCAAGTGGGTGTGTGAGCTACAGCAGCGTCCCCAACCTTTTTGGCACCAGGGACCCATATGGTAGAAGGCAAATTTTTCCATGGACTGGGTGTGGTGGGATGGTGGGTAGAGGTGGGAGTGTAGGGCTTTTTAAACAGCAGAGTCCAGCAGAAAGGGACACTGGTCTGAGGGAAGACCCTCCCCTTTTGCCCTCCACCTTCACATCCCTCCCCCACCCCATATCATTTGGCCAAAGAGGATCTTCTCCAATGTGGGATGTTCTCCACTCTGGACCAAGGGCTAGCCAGGCCTGAGCATGGAACCAGGGACTGGACAGCTGTACCCAAGCCTGGGGCACCTGGTGCTTTGTGGGGCTGGGGACCAGATGTTCCTGACAACTTCTACACCCTCCTCTTTACTCCCCAGGGGCCCGTTATCTCAGTCTAAAAAAACAAATGCCAACTGGTCTCCAGAGCCAGGAAGACTCCTGCTGGGTGATGATTTCATTCACACTATTTCTCTTTAAGCAGCCTGAGCTGCCTTATTTTCTCTAGGCTCAGCTGCTCCTGCCACTAAATGGGATTTCTCATGGCAGGAGGCGGGGCTGGGCAGGGTGGGGGGTGTTGGTGAGGGGGACAAGGCAACAACTGGTGGTAAGAGAATAAGGGCCAAGAAAACCTAGCTGGGAGAAGCAGCCTCTCAGAAAGAGGGGTGCAGCGCTCAGAGTGCCTTGCGTCTCCGTCCTTAGGCTTCATAGGCACTGTCTTGCAGCTCCCCTGGGAGGTGCATTTCATCTTCATCCTCACTTTGCAGATGGAGACACCAGGTCTTCAAAGTCTGAGGTCAGCCACAGCTGTGTGCAGAACCATCTCTGCAGAAGCACATTTAGTGGTACATGCTGCCAGCACTGAGTCCAGTTCCTGGCCCCACCTGCCCTCAGCTAAGACTTGTCTTACTTTGGGCAAAGTCGTTGAACTTCTCTGGGCCCGGACATCTGCTCTCATAGATGTAGACTGAAGCAGATCAGTGAATTCCAACCTCCTCTCTCCCTTTTAAAATTAAGAAAACAAAACAGCTAGTATCTCCACCTGACAGCGGTTCTCCTAGAATCCTTTGGCTGAGAAAAATACATACCAACGAAAAGATACCAGGAGTGTAGTTGTGCTGTTTTTTTAAGTGATTTTACTTTTGCTAATGATAACTGCATTTACATCCTCTTCAGGATGTAGTGTCAGGATGTGCAAAGCACAAGACTGATACCCTCCATAGAGGCCTTTGATTATTATCTGGGCTTTATGTTGGGGGAGCGGAGGACCAAGTCTTTCTCTGGCTCAGTTACCAGCCATCCTCATGCAGCAGAGAAGGGGCTGCTGAGGGAATGGGACACCCACCACAGGGAATTGCTGGAGGCAGGCCTGCAGTGCTGGGAGAGGCTCTGCGCCCTGACGAGCGGGCAGAGGTCCTGCAGACAAGTCCCTGCACAGAGCTATTAGGGAGTGAGAAGAATGATACACCTGATGAACACGGTTTCTTACATCTCCAATTGACAGTGCAACTGTGTATTGGGTAAAGGGGTTAGAAAATGCAGGCATTTTCAGAACTGGAAGATATTTTGCTAATAACCGAAAAAGAAGTGCTCAGAGGCTATAGAAGAAAAAAGTCTCAGGACAAAGAGGTGTTTTCTTGTTGCCCATCTCTTTCACGTCTGGGGATGTGAACTTCCCCACCTGCCCAGCCCCCTCCTGCCATCTGGGGATGGGAAGGAGATGGGCAAAACCCCATCCCCACATCCCCCACCAGGAACAATAGGGACAAGTGGCCAAAGCAGCCATAGGATGAAGAGCTTTAAAGGCAGGAATAGACGTTCACCAGTCCAGGTGACTTAGCTCTGTCTAAAGGCAAGAACGTGGCTTGTCTTGTTCACCTCGGACTATCAGGGGCATTTCTGCAGAGGAGACCCACCCTGAAACTTACCCCCAATTGCTTCTCTGCAAAATGCCCTGCTCCAGGGTGAGAGCAGAATGCTTTTCTTTCTAGTGGAGTTTGGTTCCACGTAAGTCTGTTTAGGCCTATATGGAATGCACTACATTGTCACGCCGGGGCTTGAGCCCAGCAAGCCCAGGAAATACGATCCAGTGGAATTATTTTCATTTGTTCAAGTAATAATATACGGTAGCTGCTTTTATTAACACGGCATTCACTTGGCTCGAGGGCTTTTCTCACCAGAGTTGAGGAGCCAACATTCCTGAGCCGTGACAACTCAAAGCTCAGGGCTCCACTACAGATGACTGGAGGGTCTGGGTCCTGAGCATTGCTCTGGCCAGTGGGAAAATCCCATCAGCTGGAAGCACCAGGGCTGTGTCAAAGGGGTTGGGGAAACTCGTCCCCATTTCATGCTGCCAGCCTCCCAGCTACCTGAACCCCCTGGGTAGGAGGTACTGAGGGAGCGGGAAGGGAGCAACAGATAGTAGACAGCTCCCAAAGCCAGCTTTGTCTAGGCCTCTTTTTTCACTTTAAGTTTGTACAGGATTCTGGGAAAGACCAGGGATTAAGGGCTGAGCGGAAAGAAATGTAAATGGCTGACTTTAAAAAACATTGAGGAAGGAGAAATTTGAATGATCAAAACCTGACGAGCAGAGAATAAAGTACAAATTATACAGCCACAGCCATGCATGCTTCAACAAATAGTGTTTTAGGAGACCTGGATGCTCAGGGATGGCAAGGTCTCCGACGGGCACATTCTAGACAGTGAGATGTGGGCAATGCCAGCAGAGTCACCCAGTTCCTGCCCTTCCCTTCCTCTGCCCTGCACCCTCTGCCCCAAGATTTGATTTCCTCTCTAGAGTTTGCAAATAGTACACCAAATCTCTCCCTTAACCACCATCCAAATCAGAAATACTGGTAGATCCTCCTGGGAACTGACTGCACAGGTTACTCTCTAGGGCAGTGGTTCTCGACCTTCCTAATGCTGCAATGTATTTTCATTGTTACAAAGGGGTCACGCCCCACAGGTTGAGAACTGCTGCTCTAGGGACATATAAAGTTAGAACAGAGGGGAGGCACGTGGGTGGAGGGGGCTGTGACCCAACAAAGAGGAGTCCACCCGTTTCTGATGAAAATATTTTCTCATGCCATTTCCTGCCCATCTCCTATCCTCAAGTATTTTCCCACTGGAAATAATTTACATGGTTTTTAAAAAGATATGAAAGGATAGTCAATGGAAATTAAGTCTTACTCCCTTGAAGCCCAGTTCCTCCCCAGACCAGCCACCATTACCAGTTCCTCGGGTATCATTTCAGGAATAACCTATGTGTGTGTGCACACAACAGTGTCGTTTTCTCCTAAATCACACAAACAAGAACATACTCCACACCGCTTTCAACTTTGCATCTTCACTTAGCAATATATCTTTGGGACCATTTCGTGTCACTGCACAAGAGGTTTCGTACTTTTGTCATGGCTTGTAGTATTCTACCATGAAGATCTGACATAGTTGAGTCAGGCACTCCTCTCTAAACAGACATGTCAAGTTTGGTCTTATTATAATAATGCATGTAAGATAGTGAACTAGTAAGATAGATTTTTATTAATAAAGATGGAATTGCTGATCAGTTGATATATTTATTTTTTTATCCTGGTAGATAAGTGTCAAGTTGCTCTTTATAGAAATTGTAATAATATACACACCAAAAAGCATGAAATGGGAGAATTCCTAGTCTCTGTGCTCTTACTAATGCAAATATAGCATCAAACTCTTTTTTCTTTGCAATCTGGCCATTAAAAACATGATCTCACAATGAATGATTTAGGTTTCTCTTATCAGGCATATTCAAGCATATTTTCTTATGCTTAAGTGATATGTATATTTCCCTTTCTGCGAATTTCCTGTTTGTAAAGGTTGTTCATTTTCCAATGAGTTTAGGGTTCTGAATATAATAACAAATTATATTATTTGACACATATGTTTTATAAGTATTTTAATCCAGTTGCCATTTATAGTTTTAAGATAATATCTTTCAAGCAGAAGATGAATTTATTACTTTTTTAATGGCTCCTAATTTTTTTTGTGTTCTAGTTAAAAAGATGTTTCTGATTCTGAAATTATTTAAACATTTTTTTCTGGACTTTCATGGCTCTCTTTTTTACATCTGTGCACCTTTTGGAATGAAGAGTAAAGTCATACATTAAAGTTTATTATTATGAGATATTGTTTAGTTGTACTAACACCATGTTTTTGTTAGTGATTGGAAATCCCACTTGAACCTTATACTATTTCAGGTTCATTTTCCTTTATATTTATGTGCATGTTTGGACATACTTATGGACTCTATTTTATTCATTGACCTGTACCAGACTTTTCATTAGTGTAGCTTTATTTCTCATGTAACTTTTTTTTTTTTTTTTTTTTGAGACAGAGTCTCACTATGCTGCCCTTAGTAGAGTGCTATGAAATCCACAGCTCACAGCAACCTCAAACTCTTGGGCCTAAGCGATTCTCTCGCTTCAGCCTCCCAAGTAGCTGGGACTACAGGAGCCCACCACAGGGCCTGGCTATTTTTTTTTTGTTGTAGTTGTCATTGTTGTTTAGCTGGGTGTGCTGGGTTCAAACCTGCTAGCTTCGGTGTATGTGGCCAACGTCATAACCACTGTGCTAAGGGCACCAAAACCTCTCACATAACTTTTACAATCCATCCTAAATATAATTTCTCCTAGTGCCATTGCTCCTAAGTTTTGTCTCTCAACATTGTAAATCCTGGAATTTTATTTATTTATTTATTTTTAGAGACAGAGTCTCACTTTATTGCCTTTTTTGTTGCAGTTTGGCCAGGGCTGGGTTTGAACCCACTACCCTTGGTATATGGGGCCAGCGCCCTACTCATTGAGCCACAGGCACCGCCCTGAATCCTGGAATTGACTCTGTACCTCGTCACGCTCAAGGACAGAAACCAAGGTCCACAGAGGCAGATATCAACCTCCCTTCTGCTCCCCGCTCAGGCTCTTCTATGCAAGCCCACCGTCCCCTAGTCATTCAAAAACTTCAGAGCTTAAAAACTAAATTGTCTAGTAACCCACAACATGTTTCATGGAATTGGTGATCCAGGATAAGATGAAGTCCTTTAGGGCTTTTCATGTAAAGTAGTTCATGATTCAGCTGGAGAATAATAATAGTTATCACAGTATTTTTGTTTGTTTGTTTAGACAGTCTCACTTTGTTGCCCTAGATAGAGCATCATAGCTCATAGAAACTCAAACTCTTGGGCTCAAGCAATACTTTTGCCTCAGCCTCCTGAGCAGCTGGGACTACAGGCGCCTGCCACTATACCTACCCAGTTTTTGTATTTTTAGTAACGACCAGATATCACTCTTGCTCAGGCTGGTTTCAAACTCCTGAGCTCAAGCAATTCACCTGCTGCAGCCTCCAGGGGAGTGCCGGGATTACAGGTGTGAGCCAGCCACTGTGCCCCGCCCGTCACAGATTCTTTTATTTTACTAGATGCCAGGCAGTGTTCCCAGAACTTTCCTTGCATTATTTCAATTAATACTCACTCCAATTCTATGGCATAATTATTTTTCCTGTTCCTACTTTACAGATGAGGGAATTGAGGTTTAAGAGGCTAAATAATTTGCTCAAGTTCACACAGCCACGGAAGAGGCGATCATTACCTTTCCATCCCGAAAGCTGTGGCACATCTGCTTTTCACCTACTTTGATTAGTGTAGCCTCCTTTACCCTTGGGCCAGTTCTTCATTTATCCATTTCACAAATATTTACTGAACACCCATGAGGGAAACAAAGGAAAGCGTGTGAAAACCCAGCCACCGCCTCCACACTGCCCCATGGTATTAACCAGGCTGTTGGCACCAATGTTGAAAGCTTTCCCAATTTTTTCAAGCAAATTAGCATAAGCAAAAGTACTTTGTAAACAATAAGCTGTGAGCAGGAGCAAGAGAGGAGGCTGTGTAAGATGTATGGGGTGGGGTATTTGTGTTCCCCTGGGTCTGGCTGCCCACAGCTCACTCTCCCATTGCATTAAAAAAGCCTCCCATGCAGGGCTCCCCTTATGTTTCAGTGTTGTCCTTATTCAGTCATCATGCACTCACCATCACGTACCAAACAAGACACAGTCCTTGTCGCAGGAGTCTTGGAGTCTATTGGGAGGGAAAACATGTCCAGAGGCATCACACACTGTTTTAAAAGCTGAGGGAGAAGTCTGCTAAGAGGACCCTGAGAGCCCTGAACAGCTGGCTTGTCACCATCCGGTTCGGAACAGGATGAGGCTCTTGTCCACCCCCACTGTTGGCCAGGAGGCACGATTCCTTTACAGAAGGTCAGAGGACACCTCTGGCACAGCCAGGCAGCCATTGAGTGGGGTTTTTTTTATAGTTGATGGCCTCATTAAGCAGGAAGGAGTCAGAAATTACACTCCACCCATTTCTCCTGCTGTATTTCTTTTTGCATCCCAGATCTCTGGCTCCCACCTCACTCCCTCTTCCTTTCCACCCTGCTCAGCGGCTTCCCCTCAAGAGCACAGTGATCCCTACAGACCGCCCCAGGGCAGCAGCCCAGGCACCTGAGGCGGGAAGGGCCCCTCTTTGCTAGGAAGAAAGGCAGACTTGGGTAATTTATTGGGAACAAACTAGCTGGTGTGTGACAGGAAGTCCAACATTCATTTTCTGCACAGGTGGTCCACACACTCCTTTACCAAATTAGCACTGAAGGGGGAGAATTATCATTGGCCCCAGACACCTTGGCACCACCTGTCATATGGGGACCCAGGTTCTTTTCCCTGTAAAAATCATAAAAATAACTGTTTCTAGCCCTCCCTCTTTCTGCAGGCCCATGTAGAACTATGCATGTCTAGGGGGCACGGGACACCTTCTAGGTTCAAAGTCAAAACTGAGACTTTTGAGGGATAGTAAACTTGGGATTTAAACTGAGAAAGACAGATTGAGGAACCCCAAGTGGAAAGAGGCGATGGGTCTGGAAAGGACTTGAAAGATCATTGGTCCTTCCATCCCCCGGGCTCACCTCTTCCTGCTCCCCAACATACACAGTTTGCAGAAAGGAGAACTGAGGCTGGGTGGGGAGGAACCACCTAGGTCACACAACTAGCAAGCAGAAAAGTCTCTAAATAGAACCCTGGGCTCTCAGGCCTCCTCCACTGGACTTCCTCTCACAGGGGACTTCAGAAAATGGCTTATTGTGTCCTTCTCTGCTCCTTTTTCTGAATGAGATAAATTACCAGCTAGAGACTTAGTAGCAAGTGCCCTCAACCAGAAGTCAGGACACCTGGGCAGTAGAGCTTCAGCTCCCCTCAGGGATGTGGCACAGACCATCCCTCTATGTCACTGGGCCTTGCTTTCTTCTTGTGAAGGAGAGAAGGTGAAAGGGAACCTGGAGACCGCTGAAGTCTGTTCTGGTCCAACCTTTCATCATTCTGTTCACCTACTTTGGCTTAGCAATCCCGGTGCCATCCTACCAGGGGAAAGGACGAGGCCGATCCAGGGGCCCGTTCTCCATGGCTTCGGGGGTGTCTGTAGCAGTCCTCATTTGTAATCGAGTTTTTGTCCATTTCTTTCACAGCCCAGCTTCCAAGAGGAATGCAAGTTCAGAGAAACTCTCCTGCCCAACAATTACAATGCCTATGAGTCAGACTTGTACCGAGGGGCATACATTGCCCTCAGCAAATATGGACGGGTAAAGCGGGGCAGCAAAGTGTCCCCAATCATGACTGTCACTCACTTCCTGCCCAGGATATAAGGACCCATAAAAGAAGGCTCACAGGTTGAAAGCAGTACCTTTTCTATTGAAATTTTGCACAAGTCAACAATTCTCCTTTCGCTCCCATGACTTGTGAGTCAAGCTTATCTTGTGCTTGGGGAGGCTAGGACCCATGGCATGTAACCCACCCAAGTGAAGACTGCAACAAGAATCTTAGAATGGCAATGGATCCCATGCCTGACCTCACCTGTGGAAAGAAGGTATCGATGACACTTGTGGAATGTGACCTTGTGCACAGGAAGGGGCCCGGGTAGGGCTATGTGAGTGTCGATGTCTGTCCATACATGGTTATATACTGTATTCTCAGAGCAAAGGCATGTCAGGGCATCAGGTTTCTTTCTCCAGCATCATTGCCGCAGGAATCTGCCTGCGAGAATGTCACTTGTCAAAGCAGCAGGATTGATACATGCTCCCATTGTGCCTCTTTCCAATCATCAATCCATTCAGAGGCTGCTGACCATGTGGCCTGCACGGGTGGTGGAGAGCAGCTGTCCTCACAGTGCAGAGGGCCAGAATGCAGGGGTGGAAGGTTGGATTGCAAACCAGAAGAGAGTGATCAGGTGCTCCAAGTTTCCTGCCTACGAGGGTTCTTCAGACACTGGGATGCATTGCTGGGGGAGAGCAGTTCCCCTTCTTGGAGGAAATGGGTCATGGCGAGGGCAGTGGAGGAAGGTCTGTGGAGGCAGAAGAAGGGACTAGATGTCCTGTGAGAGCCATACTGTCTGAGGACTCAGTGCTGTGGGCTCAAGCAGGGAACAGGCTGCCAGCCCGTAACTTTTCCTCACTTTGAACCAGGTCTTATTTTAACCTCAGATGACAAGGATCCTAATAATGGCAACCTCTTTGGCAAGGGGTTTGGTGGGGGAGAGGGAGACAGAGCATGAAGGAAGTAAGTGGAGAGGCTTTGGACTCCAGATAATAATTCCTCTCCAGCTCTGTCCAGGAAACTCACCCAAGTTCTCATCTGATACCCTTACTTCCTTCTTGCTCACCCTCACCCCGCATAAACGCTACGGCCTGGATGCTGCAGAATGGGCACCATGACCTCCAGAGTTTGCCCTCGCATACTCCCTACAGTAGGAAAGAAGTGCTAATCCTGTGAGATCAGGCAGCCAGGCTGCAGCAGCTCCTTGCTGTACAAGGCCTTCCTGCCTCCTGTCCTTTGAGAGTATTTAAAGCAGAGGTTCCCCCAAGTGACTATAAATGTCTGCACGGAGCCTTCAGATGCCTGCACCATGGGAATGTTCCTAAATCTGAAACCAGAGAGAGCCATATCAGAGTGCAAATATTTTTGGCATATGTGAACCATCGAGTTACAAAATGACCGAACACCCTCGGCTACTCCTCTGGGGGCCCCGGCCTGCAAGACAATCCCTCATCTGTTGCAAATGCCTTCATCTTCAACATGCCTCTATTGGCAGATGCATCCTTCTATAGATAGACGGGGCTCAGGGCTTCGGAGCTGAAGAGGGAGGTGGGCAATCCAAGGAGAGACACCGTGCTGGCCGCTCAGGGAGCATGTGTGCTGGGTGAGGAGGAAAAGGCCACATCAACATGAGCAAAGATGGGACAGAAGGAGCTCGGGAGCACATGCAGACACAGCCAATCCTTGGATGCAGTAGAAAAGAGAGAAAACTGGTCCATCTTGACTGAGGCCAAGGGATACTGAAGTGCAGGTCTGCTGGGAGGCAGGGACAAAGCTGATTGCTTTTCAGCAAGTCTTGTCCACTGGAATCAGTCTCTTTAACAGGGTACACTATAAATGGGACAGTCAGAACCTGGGATGTAAACCAGCTCCCGATGGAACTGGGAACATAGGATTGCTGGGTGGACAGTTTGACTATGATATGGAGAAAAAAGAAGAAAAACATTGTAGGTCCTACAGCACTAGTCCCTGTCTTCTTAGATCTTTAAGCTAATGTGGCATAAGAGGAGACATCTTGTAAACAGAGTCTGTAAGGCCTTGGCCAGCTAGACCTTTCCTGCATCTCTCTAGAGCAGCCGTTCTCAACCAGTGGGTCATGAGCACTTTGTAACAATGAAAATACATCCTGCATATCAGATATTTACATTACGATTCATAACAGTAGCAAAATTACAGTTATGAAGTAGCAACAAAAATAATTTTATGGTTGGGGGGTCACCACAACTTGAGGAACTGTATTAAAAGGTTGCAACATTAGGAGGCATTAGGAAGGTTGAGAACCATTGCTCTAGAGGCTCATAAAATTGCTTACCTCCTGACAAGGAGTTTCCCCAAGTGTCCTCTCCCATTTTCATGGAGGACTGAGGAGGAGAAGGTTGTGATGCCTAGGAAGAAGCAGGCTTGATGTTCAGCCACTACGTAGCTGTACCAGCACACTGAGGCCTACGACTGGCCTGGGTGCCATTCTATCAAGTGCCAGGGCCCAGCTGTACTAGCTGTAGAGTATTCTGAATATCTCCTTTGGAGGTAGGGATGTATAGCACTCTTTAAAATCTTTCCCACACAGAGGAACTTCTCCAGGGCTTTGACCTATGTGTAACTTTGGCTTCAGAAAAGTCAATCCCTATCTACAGCAGCAGGTTAAAGGACAGGAAGAGAGTAAGATTGGCAGGAGGCATTTCAGTCCCTCTCTCTTGCAGCTGTATCTGTGCACAGATGTGGAGAGATGTTTCATACCTAGTCACATGTCCACTGAGTCCTGAACTTGGCTGTCAGCCCCATTGGATCCCAAGGGCTGTAGAAGATGTTGCCACAGGCCAGGGAAGCAGGGTCACCCTACCTTCCCACTGAGGATATACTGAGAGTGACTTGGGTCCTCCCCTCTCCAACTCCTGAGCAATGACTTGGTTTATAGAGTTTTGTAGCTAATTGGCCTGTCTTCTATCCTGAACCTTCTTTAGCAGCTCCATGTAAACTTGGAGTTCCAGGAACCAAGAGGCTGTTTTATTTCCCTTTTGAAAGCAAATGGTAAAGAAGAGAGCAGCATCTTACCCCCTTGAAGGTGGGCTTCTCAGTCAGGAAGAGGGCAGCCCAGAAGCAATGGGGGTGCCTCAGGCCCCTTGTAAAACCTCTATCCTCTTGAGGGCAATGGATGGACCAGAAAACTCCAAAGGTCTTGTTCAAGCTGTTGATTATGTTTGCTTCATCACTTTCTGCCTTCTAACACCCCTTCCCTTCCCACTTCCCATACATTTTTGAACCTCTCTGGAGAGCACCATATAATTTTGTAATTAATACCCTATAATTATCCTCCACAGCCTTCCCCTCTGCCACCACATCCCACAATACCTCCAACACACATGCCAAGCCCTTGGTCAGGGCCATCTTATGGCTTGAAAAAGAGAACATTTTCCATTCCCGTCTGATTCAGGGTGTCAATCTCTCTTCTCTAGACACAAAAGTGTCTCCCCAGGCCCATAACCCAGCCTGAAATTCTCTCCTGACCCCCTCCTACCCTGGGCAGATTGGAAAGCTCCTTCCCATGCTGGCTCTGGGCCCCTTTCTTGTCCTTGACCTCAGATCCTTTGAGTTCTTCCTAGATGGGAGTCCTGAGGGAAGAAGGAACTAGGGGAGAGAGCACAAGAGTCGTAGACCCCCTTTCTCACCACCCACCATCACTGGTGCAAACATACCTCCCCAATGCAGTTGCTGGCCTCCAACACACCAGGGGAGTCTCTCAGTGCTCTTTCTTCTTCTGCCCTTTTCCCGGGGGGCACAAGCTAGAAAACTGCTGCACCTTTCTATCCCAGTCTTTCCTCCCAGAGACTTCAGGTCAGTTGTCACAAGGAGGCGTTCTCCTCCACTCACTGCCCCGGTGGGCTCTAACATTTGCTCCTCCCTGCAACAAACCAGCTGGTCATTCTGCTACCTCCCAGAAAAACCCCAAGGATAGGAGTGTTTGGGGCAAGCCTGGAAGGACACAGAGAAGGCTCCAGGCTGTGTTTACCCCTAAGCTGATGCTTCCTCCTCCCAGGCCAGGAGGAGAATGCGATTATGCCCCTGAGGAGAGCCTGAATCTAGCCCGTCATGCAGATAGCCAACACAGAATGATGTTTGTATACCTCATTGCACTACCGAAATTCCAATGTCAGACCGCTGGGTCCTCGCGTGGTTTTCTCTACCTGTAAACAGATTAAGTACCTCAGGCCGAGGTCCCGGGGCACAGCTGTCCTCGAGCTTAGCTACCGCGGATAGGAAAACCCAGAAGCTGTTCAGTCATGTGCTTGTCAAATGTGATACTTCTATTTTTTAATATGTATGTGCTATGCACAAACCGTATCATGTTCTGGCAAAAAGTAAAAGGTCTTTTTATACGTTTCTCTAAACTTTTGGACTCCACCCCTCCTATTAAAACTGAAAACAAACATCCGGGTTGTGGCTGATGTTCATCTTGAGTCTTTTTCCTGCTCACCGGGAGGCAAGCAAAGGGAAAGGAGAGTGGAGATCCATGGTGCTACTGGTTATGAGGGCAGGAGGAAACCCCGTGGCTTCCTTAGCCCAACCACTCTGTCTTAGTAATGGGGAATTCAGCCCAGGAGGGTGAAGGAGGCGACCCTGGACCAGAGTGAGGGCGCACTTGATTCAAACTGGATGTACACATTTCTGTGACTGTAGAGTTCGTTCATTTATTCACCCATCAAGAAGTACTTATGAGCTCCTCATCTGTGCCCTGCATTGGGCTAGGTTTTTGCAATACACAAATGAATAAAGTAGACATGGTTCCCATTCTCTCACAAGTTTGAATTACAAAAAATCACCAAGACCCCGAGAGCATGTCAGCATGTAGATTCCCAAGCCCTCCTCCCAGAGAGTCTGATCTGAGGCCTGGAGGCTGTGGGGACGCAGAGTCTCTGTGTGTAACACACACCCCAGGCAGGTCTGACACTGAATCACTAGTCTACTGGGATGACCAGGATTTGGGATGTGTGACATTTGAGCTAGGGGAGACTCTATAAATTATGAAATCTTATTGTAGGTTAAACAGAGCAAAAGAATACAACAACCGAGGAGCTGAAGTCATTTACTGAGGGACCCGTAGTCTCCTGAGTTTCTTCTGCCCTTCACACTGCCTCCTTCCTGAGCCTCTCACCATGAGGCCTGTACCCTCCCCCTCCATCCTCCTGCTCTGGCCCCCACCCCACATTCTGCCCTTCTGCCCCTCAGGCCATTTCTGGGTGAGATTACAATAGATGTGCCTTTAATCCAGCACTGTGGGTTCTGAGTAAATCTATGCACTCAGGCCATCTCTGGGTGAGATTACAACAGATGTGCCTTTAATCAAGCACTGTGGGGTCTGAGTAAATCTCTTAGAGGAGCTGGCTCGTCCATTGGCCTCTGCACTTCATTCCTGTATTTATTCTTGTAATTAATATTCCAAATACCCTACTATGTGCCAGAAGCCATGCTCAACCCTTGGAATATCACCGTGACAAATTATCTATGGCTTGTAGATTGGCAAGGAAGACCGACACTAAACAAATAATGACAGTAAAACGTGACGAGCAGCATGAAAGACAAGTTCAGACGCTCGGCAGGAGCACAGAGCCGGGACCTGACCTCAGCTGAGCAGATGAGGCTACTGCCCCCAACGAAGCTGAGCTCTGCAGGGTGTCTAGCCTGATTGAGGGTAGGGGTGGGGATCCCCAGGCAAGGGAGGAAGGTAGAGCTGGGGAGCAGAGGGGAAAAATATAGCCCTTCGAGGGTCTCAAGCAGGACCAGGATTGCAGGTATCCAGAGTGACAGGAGAGTGGGCAAGACGGGCTGGAGACAGGTGGTCAGGAATTGCTGCATGGAACTCTTGGCAAGCTGTGTTGAGGTGCTTAAAGTTTTTAAAGTTTTGCATATCCTATAATTTGCCCTTATCAGGGCATTTTAAGTGGATTTTAAGAAAATGACCATCACCATAAATCAGTTTCAGACCTTTCTCATGGCTCCATTAAGACCCTTCGTGCGCATGGAATCCCCACCTCCCCCTCCTGCCCCAGCAGCCACTGATCTGCTCTCTTTCTCCACGGTTTTCCCTTTTCTGGATATTTCCGGTAAAGGAATCATGTGATATGAAGTCTCTTGTGTGTGGCTTCTTTTGTTGAAGGAGCTTGAATTTTAATCTAAAAACGCTAAGAGGTTCCTGGTGAGTTTAAGAAGTAGCAGGACCAGACAGAAGTTTTTAAACAATCATCAGAACCATCTGGAGTAAAATGGCTTGGAGGTGAGCCTGTGTGCAGGGAGAACGATTTGGAATGTTCCAGCCTAGAGGAATAGTGGCTGGGCAAAGTGATGGAGGGACAGAAAGAAGTCTGGGCAGGCAGCTCACGCCACAGCCCTGACCTGTGGGTGCGCTTCCTAGACTAAATCCTATTCTTCTAAAGCACACAAGAACCAGCCTCCCCTGTCTCGAGAGATGGCATATTTTTTGCCTGACCATTCATACCTCATATAAGACCCAACAAGAAGCCAGATGTTCCTACTGGCACCTGTGCCCATCATGGGGCAGCAGAATTGAACATTCAGACATGCTCTGAACATGGACCAAGGAGCACGGCAGCCTCCTCTTCCACACTGCTGCCTGAGCAGGATGGCTGCTCTCCCTCCTTTCCTTGGCTTTTGGGAGAAAAAGCCAGAATGCAAAGAAAATCAGCTAGTAACAGACACTGTGAAAACATTCTGGAATCCATTCGCACTTGGTCAAAGCTCCTAGACTGCATTCCTTTACAGGCTTACCCAGGACGTGACACTCAGAATAAAAACTTCAAGACTGACAAAATCCTCAGTTGACAAAAGTATTTAAGAAATAAATGCATAATCTTCCCTTAAATAATGTAAAACAAAACCAGCCAACCCATGTTACACTTAGGTAAAATAAATTCCCCCCATTTAAAAAAAAAAAAAAAAGAAAGAAAGAAATGTATATTTTAAGAGGCTTTATATCATACAATTTTGAAAATGGCTCCAGATGCCATTATTGACCCTCCTCTCTACCTAAAGTTTAGTGCTCAGTTAAAAAAATAATAATAATTAAACAACCATAATATTCTATTCCTGGAGCACTCCTACTGAGGTTTCCCAGAAAGAGAGAAGGGGGTTGATGACTGAGGCCATCTGGGAGGGTTGGGCTGCAGGCAGTGGAAGCATCACTAGGCTGGCCAATTGAAATCTCTGCTGTAATATCAACATTGCATCCCTCGTCGTTTTTTACAAAGAACACTAGAGCCCTTCCATCTGATGTCAGTGGGCACACCCCAACACCCACCCACAGAGCCCACAGACATCCCCAAGAGCACCTTGTGGTTCCCCAGCACCCCTGGGGCGGCCTCTGTTTACATGAAAGTGCACACAGGGCCCGAGTCAGTGCTCCCATGCAACATACCAGGGACAGGTGTCTTAAACAATAGACACTGATCTTCTCAGAGTTCCACAGGGTAGAAGGCCAAGATCTAGGTCCAGCAGGGTGGTTTTCTACAAAACCATCTTCTTGCTGTGTCCCTATGGAGCCTTTCCTCTGTACACAGGAGAGAGGGCATATCTCTCTTCTTCTTTTTATTTATTTTTATATTTTACTTTTTTTATTAGGACAGTCTCACTTTGTGGCCCTCAGTAGAATGCTGTGGCATCACAGCTCACAGCAACCTCCAACTCTTGGGCTTAAGCAATTCTCTTGCTTCAGCCTCCCAAGTAGCTGGGACTACAGGCACCCACGACAATGCCCGGCGTTTTTTGTAGAGACAGGGGTCTCACTCTGGCTCAGGCTGGTCTCAAACCTCTGAGGTCAGGGCAATCCACCCACCTTGGCCTCCCAGAATGCTAGGATTACAGGCGTGAGCCACCACACTCAGCCCTCTTCTTCTTATAAGCTCACTGTCCTATCAGATTAGAGCCTCACCCTATGAACTCTTTTACCTTAAACACCTTCTTAAAGGCCCTATCTCCCAATCCAGTCACATTGGGGGTCAGAGCTTCAACATATGAATTTGGGGAAGACACAAACATTCCTTCCACAACAGTGCCCACCGCCACCCAGGGAATCCTGACCCTGATAGGACATCAGTTTAACTATATTCTGGGAAGAAAGACCTCCCCAGGGGCCTGTGATAATCACAAGTAGCCCTAATTTGGGGGTCCTATTCTTTTGAATGTGACAGGCAGTTACCACTAAGGCAATGATTTTCAACTTGGGATGATGACATCTGGAGAACATTCGGCAATGTCTGAAGACTTTGTGGTTGTCACAACTGGGGGATGGGGAGTGTGTAGTGGGTAGCAGCTAGGGGTGCTGCTAAACATTCTACCATGCACGGGTCAATTCTATGACAAAGAATTACTCAGTCCCAAATCTCAATGGTGCTAAGGTTGAAAAACCCTGCTCTACGGTATAACACACATCTGATTTGGCCTGACATTCTTATGCTAATTCTCATGGAAGATCCAGGTGGGGAGTGGAGGCTGGGAAGAGAAGCTCCAGATGCCGTTATCAACCCTTACACCTGACTCCATCCCTGGGACATCCCTGGGGGACTGTGAGAAGGGCGATGGGTTATCAGGAATTGTCCAGAGTACAGGGTGAGCAGGTGGGCATTGAGAAATGTTAGACCTCGGTGGTCAGGTCTGGGCCAGAGGAGCATTGTGAGGGGAAGATGACTATGGAAACGAGGTGAAGACGCTCAGACAGGCACGCTCTCTTCCTCCCCACCGTTATCCTTCTTCTTTTCACACCTGGAGCAGCTTCCACCAGCAGCCTCTCCCCCTCCCCCAGGCAAGCAGGACTTTAGCCAAAAACCATTTTTTGCCTGTTAATTTTCTCATTCTTCTTCCAAAAGACCATTGCCGTTAAAATGTACTTGTATTTCCCTTCATTCTTTCAGCTGGAAAACGAATCTAGTAAGTAGAACCAACACAGCTGACGTATTGCTGTGGCAAAGCAATTTTATTTCTGTCTTTCACTGCTTTTGCTTTTAAAATATGCTTAGTAAAACTAGTGTCCCTGGAGGAAAACAGGCTGTCTCAAGACTTTTCGGGTCACTCCTAATTAAGATAAAGCCATATGGCTCATTCAAGTCGCAAAACACAAGTTTGGAAATGACAACACGGGGTAACAGAATGGTCTGCATTTTGCTCTTCATTCCAAGGTGTCGAAGGTGAGACTTCTTTCCCAGCTCCGTCTCCTGCTGCGTAGGAAGGTAAGGCCATGGCCAGTTTCTTCTCTCTTCCCCACTCACCTCCTGCCCAACTTGCTGACTGTTGTTTGTTACCCCTTTGGGGTGCAGAAGCAAGGCCAGGAGGAAAGGGCTAAGGGCTGCTGGTATCTCACCCAGTAGTCTGCTTACAACTGGGCTTGGTAGATGCCCCAAACTGACTCTCACACTAGGAGCTGCTTCAGATCGTTCAGAGATCCTCCATCTCTGGAGACCTCTTGGCCAAGCCCGCAGGGTTCAGTGAACTCATCTTCTTTGGGAGTTCTTACCTACTCCTTTCCCCGTCCCTTAGAAACCCAGCTGCTCATTGCAGCTTCTTTCTGACATGACTCATTACCTTTCCAGGAGGTGTATTAAACAGGCCCAAAGTCACTCTCTCCTCCAAACATGGCCCACACCCAGGCCCTGGGAAACTTGCAGAAATTCCTACCCCTGCAAGCTCCAAGGATGAAACCCAGCTCAGAGCAGCGGCAACCTATCTTTCACTGATCCCACGGAAGCAGCAGTGAGCGTGCCCCTTCACCTTGGAATTTTCCAGGTAGAAGTCACACAGCTGGCCACTGTGCTCCTCAGCCTTAGGGACACATGTTGAGCTTTCCCTAGGGTCTGTATGAAGTCTCACTCTTGACTTGTGATGGTATTCCCTGAAAATTCTTCCCCTAGATAACTGTTGTCAAAATCTTCTTATTTTCCAAACTTCCATGTGGTGACACCCATGAATTTGTGAGCACAGGCCCATAGGCCCGCAGTAGTTTGTGGCTCTTCTCCATCTTTCTCCAGCTGGCCCTGCCCCGGAGTTGTCCAGAATTAGCATGTCTCAAAATTGTTATGACCTTCCACTCATTTCTAATTGGAAAATGATCAGCAAAACAATCACAGAAAATAAAAACATAACCCATAATTCCAAATTAAAATATTTTAAATTTGTAGACAATAATTAGAAGGATGAACATCTATCCAGAAGAAAAAAATCATTTTATGATAAGGACATTTGCACCAAATTGGTTATCACAGCTGACTTTTCAATTGCCAAGATGTGGAATCAACCTAAATGCCCACCAACCCAGGAATGGATTAACAAGCTGTGGTATATGTATACCATGGAATACTATTCAGCCATAAAAAAGATGGAGACTGGCTTGGTGCTGTGGCTCAAGTGGCTAAGGTGCCAGCCATATACACCTGAGCTGCCAGGTTCGAATCCAGCCCAGGCCTTCCAGACACCAATGATGGCTGCCACCAAAAAATAGCCGGGTGTTATGGCGGGCGCCTGTAGTCCCAGCTACTTGGGAGGCTGCGAGAATCACTTGAGCCCAGGAGTTGGAGGTTGCTGTGAGCTATGATGCCACAGCACTCTACCCAGAGCAATAGCTTGAGGTTCTGTCTCAAAAAAAATGGAGACTTCACATCTTTTGTATTAACCTGGATGGAGTTGATGCACATTCTCCTTAGTAACATATCACAAGAATGGAAAAGCAAATATCCAATGTACTCAATACTAATACGAGGCCAATCAATCATTCTATACACATCTCCATAAGAGAAAAACTCAATTCAGTTCAAGCTGGGGGGAGGGGAAAGAAGGAGGGGGCCAGGGGAGGTGAGGAGGGGGTTGGTGAGCTCCCAATGGATGGGCGCGGTGTAAGGGTATATGGCACTCCTTTAGAGTGCAACTACAGAGGGACTCTACCTAACAAATACAAATCTTGTAACCTCACATTAATCTGAAAAAATAAAAAAAAAGAACTGTGAGGAAATAAATTTCTGTTACTCAAACAAAAAAAAAAATTAGGAGAAGGGTGGAGGGAGAGAGATAGCAAAATTTGGGAAAGAATAATAGAAAATAGCATTAATTATTTTTAGCCCTCTTTACAGATCTAAATGTATGTTTTCCTTAATAATGAAGAATGTGTTATATGTTTCTTGGTTTGTTAACAAAATTAGCAAATTTGTTTGTTTGTTTGCTGGGTTTTTTTTTTGTTGTTGTTGTTTGTTTGTTTGTTTTTGCAGTTTTTGGCCAGGGCTGAACCTGAACTCACCACCTCCAGCATATGGGGTCAGTGCCCTGCTCCTTTGAGCCACGGGCACTGCCCAGATTAGCAAATGTTTTATAAAGCAGAACAAATAATACCCTTCAGGAGAAGCTAAATTCTATATGTTATCTGAACTTTTTCTTTTTTTTTTGCAGTTTTTGACTGGGGCCAGGTTTGAACCCGCCACCTCTGGTATATGGGGTCGGTACCCCACTCCTATGAGCCACAGGCACTGCCCTGTTACTTGAACTTTTTAAAAACTCCAAAAGTTTTCAAAAGCTTCCAAAGAATTGTTCTTTTTTTAACTTGCTTTAAGTTTTCCTCCCATGCTTACATTGTTGTTTACTTTTGGTTAAGCACTTTTGATTATTTTACCCCTTGGTTTCTCTGCCCTCCAGGGCAATTGTTTTAGCCAAGGGGTCTCAGACACAGGGCACCTGGCTCCCAGATGGAACAGGAATCTGTTATTCTGTAAGACCTGTTGGTGCTCCCCCTTGTGGTTATTTCCTTAATAATAATGACTTGATCACTAGATTTCATCCCTAGATGTCCAAGAAAGATTCCCTCAATATCAGTTGAGATAAGATGCAGGGAAAGACCCAATTATAAGAGGAACTTCACCTAACAAATGCAATCAGGGTAACATGGCATCTTGTACCTTCAATGAATCCCCAACAATAAAAAAAGATGCTAATTTTAGAAGGTAGGGATAGAGAGATATTTGTTAAAGGCTATAAACTTACAGTTAGAGAGGAGGAATCAGTCCAGTGTTCTATATCTCTGCAGGGTGACAAGAGTTAAGAATAACATGTTAAATAGTTTCAAATAGCTAGAAGGATATGGAAGGTTCCCAACACAAACAAACAAACAAACATGTTTGAGATGATGGATATGCTAATAATCCTATTCTGATCCTTATACATTATGTGTCTCAAAATATCACGATGTAGCCCATGAATGTCTACAATTATTATTTGTCAATTTATAAATAAATGAATAATAGATCATAGTCTTTGTGTGTAGGACAGTCGCTTATCCAACTAATGCTGCTTTAAATTAGAATACATTAAGTTTCAGAAGAAAAAGCGACTCACTGGAGTGAACAGGCTGGGAAGACACGGAGAGGAAGAGCCGTCATACTGGGACTGCAAGGATGACAGGCACCCGGAGAGGAAGGGATGGTTCAGGCCGACAGAGGAGCTGTGCTCAGGCTCCAGTTGAGGCATAAAAGCTCAGAGTGAGTTGAATTTAGGGTGGGGGTTAGCACAGGGATTTGGGGTCAGACAGGTGGGAGTTCAAAACTTGGATGTGCCATTTAAGAGCCGAATGATCTTAGAAAAGTTATTTAAACCTCACTTTCCTCTTTTGTAATAATAGGGCCTATCTCATAGGGTCCTTGTAAAGATTAAATGAATTAATGTACATAAAGTGCTTTCATATAGTGTTCAATAAATGCTAGTGGCTATTGGCAAGGGGTGCAGGGTATCTTGGAGTATGAACGGCATGCATAGGTGTAGAGGTGAGTGAAAATTGAAGCCAGATCTTGAGATCTGAGCTAAGGAGCTCAACATTGTCTTGTAGACAGTGGCAAACCACTGCAGATTTTTGCAATAAGGTAGCATAATGTGATCCTACTTTAAGAGGAAAATTCTGTGAAAAGGATCAAAGATTGGAAGCATGGAAGCTGTTAATTCATTTATGAAAGAAATATTTATTTTAAATCTACTAACTTTAAATAATTGGGCTAGTGCTTATGAAGAGCAGTGAGCTGTGGCTCAAAGTTCATAGCTCAGTGGTTAGGGAACCAGCCGCATACACCAGGGCTGGTAGGTTCGAACCCAGCCAGGCCTGCTGGAGACAAAATGACAACTGCAACAAAAGAATGGCCAGGCATTGTGGCGGGCACCTGTAGTCCTGGCTACTTGGAGGCTGAGGCAGGAGAATCACTTGAGCCCAAGAGTTTGAGGTTGCTGTGAGCTGTGACAGCAGAGCACTCTACCAAGGGCGACATAGTGGACTCTGTCATAAATAAATAAATAAATAAATAAATAAATAAATAAATAAATAAATAAAAGAACAGTGAGCTAGAGAGACAGCAGACTGCTGCCCACTGAGCATTTGTTCACCATGCAATGATATGACATCACTACATGTCTTGGGAATGCTAATGAGGAAACACACACACAGAGGACAGAGTAACTTTGCACAAATAAGTCACTTATCCTCTCTGTGACTTAATCTCTCTCTCTCTCTTTTTTGAGATAGGGTCTTGCTCTGTCACTTGGGCTAGAGTGCCAGGGTCTCAGCCTAGCTCCCAACAGCCTCAACTCCTGGGCTCAAGTGATCCTCCTGCCTCAGCCTCCCAAGTAGCTGGGACTACTGGCTGTGATGCCCAGATCGTTTTTCAATTTCAATAGAGACAGGGTCTTGCTCTTGCTCAGGCTGGTCTCAAACTCCTGAGCTCAAGCGATCTTCCTGCCTCAGCCTCCCAAGTGCTGGGATTACAGGTGTGAGCCACCACGCCCTGTCAATTTCTCCATCTCTTAAGTGCAGTTGACATTCCTGTCCTGCCTACCAATCAGAATCAGTGTGTAGATTCCAATGAGATGATATGTTGGAGAAAGTTTTGCGAAGAGTATACCACTATAGAAGTAAGAATGATAATGGAGTCTTAGCAAGATCTTTAAGACGCTTACCCCAGGGTCCCCTCAGACTGGATGCATCTGATTTTCCCTTAGCTGTTCCACACAGCAAGACAGAGTTATTCTCTTCTCCCTACTCCCACTTTTTAGAACCACATGAGAAGATGAAAGGAAAAAAGGAAAAGGAAACAAAGGAAGGAAGGGAGGGAGGGAGGAAATCTTTCCTTAAGTGCTGGGCACTTTTGACCTCTTCCATCAGTGGGAGTCAGTGGAAGCATGTTGTCTGGAAAGTTGTTGGGGTATCACTATGATTGGGGATGCTACTGGCATTAGCTGGCAGAGACCATAGATAGTGACACTTGAAACATGCAAGACAGCCTCCCATTGTGAAGAATTGTCCGGCACTTTGCTCAACTTCCAAAATGCCATGTACATAAAACACCTGTTTATAAATCTGAATCTAGAATCAAACTGCTTTACATATGACAGAAAGTGTTTTCCCCATTACCTTAAAGTGCAGAGTTTTCCAACAAGGGTGTTTATTCAGGGAAAACGGTAGTTTGATGTGTTTGAAACTTTGCAAGAGCAGTTTACCATTTTGAAAACTCTTAGTATGGTGACACCACTGGTGGGTTACCAGTACAACTGTATTTGTAGTCCTCACATGTACAGGGGTGCTCTCTCTCTATCTACACACACATATTTACATGGACATACTTATTTAATCCTCTTTCCTGCACATAACTTTTAGTGCAACATTTCCTTGCTGCCCTTAAATCCAAATGTATCCAATTACAACTATATACACGGGCATCTGAATTCTCCCAATGAAGCAGTGCCTGAGCATTTAGATATTGAAATACAGGGCTTTTAAGTTAACTGTCTCTTACTTCTCTCCCAATTAAGGCATCATATTGATTTTCTTAAATGATATGTGTCGGTAATATATTAACCATGAGTTTCACTTTAAATAGTAAAGACAGTGTTACAAAATACTTGTTCTTAAATGTGCTGTTTGGGCGATGGGAAGAGAGTGGCAGTGTTAGTTTATTTAAGCAGAGAAGGCAAAGTTTAAAGCTGTCAGAAGCCGCTGGTGATCTGCTACCGTGGCAGACTGAGAACTCCGCTGAAATGGTTTACTCCACGCCCCCCTGGTCTTGCCACTTCCTTGTAAGGCCTGTCTGAGCAGCACCTAACCCTGTCTGCTCTGAATTCAGCAAAGCTGGGCACCGAAAGCAAGGACCAGGGAGGACATCCTGACAGTCGCTGACAAAAGTTTGTACTATGTCCTAAACCCCACAGTAACCCGTGAACCTTTTTGACTGTGATTAGGGCAGGGGAAGCCCCTCCACTTTCAAAGAATAAACAGCATTCTCCTGATGGTTCTTACTGGGATAGCACACAGGGCTGGCACAGCCAGTGACCTGACTGAAGTCCCCCGAGGACCCTTCCTCCCCCATCTGTATCCCTCTGGTGATCTGATCCTCTCCCCTGGAGTCCTGGTTACAAAGAAGATGCCGTGTATATATAGAGCATCTTTCGGAGATTAGCTCATGAGGTAGGGGGAGGGAGGCCGGGAGGTGGAGGGTTGGGTGCTCCTCTCCCTTTAAGGCAGAGGAATGAGCCCCCCAGTGGAAGCCGGGAGCCTCTGTCTGCAACGTGAGCTCTCTGTCCTGGCTCGCACTAACTCCTGGCCCCTGCAGCCTGGATGCTGAGCAGCAAGAAGCAGCCGCTGAGCTTCACGAGTTCTCTCTGTATTTTTCAGATCCAGAACCTCCCAGATGTCAGCTGGGTGCAACTCCCGCTGGAGCGCTTTTAAAGACAAGGCAGGACCTCAGACTGAAATCTTTTCTCTTTAAATTGTGATAAAATATAGCCAGAACACGAAGCTTGCTATTTCAGCCAGATTTCACCAGACAGTTAGGTGGCACTGAGCCCACTCTCAGTGTTGTACAACCATCACCACCATCCATTGCCAGAACTTTTCCATCATCCCCAACTGAAACTCTGTCCCCTGAAACACAAACATCCCACACCCACCCCCAGCCCCTGGCAATGACCATTCCTCTTTCTGTCCCTGCACATTTGATTATTCTAGGCCCTTCATGTCCCTGGAATGATGTGGCGTTTGTCCTTCCCTGTCTGGCTCATTGCATTTAGCAGAATGTCCTCAAGGTTCTGCGTTCTTAAGCCCCTCTCTCCTTCCCTTGAACCACACCCTCGCCCTGCGACAGGCAGCATCCTCTTCCACACCCATGCACTGGGGACAGGCACGTGGCCTTAGCTGAATGCCATGCTTTGAATTTCATAGAGTTTATTTCCGGGATCCTTGGTCCTTTCACTGGGCATCTTTTCATACTCCTGATGTTGGATTGCCACATCTAGCAAATATAAATACAAGAAGCCCAGTTAAAATGGAAGCTGCTCTCTTTTTGTAAGCCTTTCACAGTCTGACCCCATCACAGTGCCACACAGAACCGTCTGCCAACCTTCTTCCCCTTCTAGAATGCTGTTTCCTCCGCAATGCAGTCTTCATGACTGCAGGCTACATGCTGCATCCAGTGGAAGCCTTCCCTTCCCAAGGCCTCCTGCCTGGACTCCCGTCCTTCTCTGCACACGGTTCTCACCCCACACCCTCGTCCTTGCCAGTTACTCCCACTTGCTAATTCCTTTTTGAGGGCAAGGATGGAGCACTAGTTATCTTTGTATCCCCAACCTCAAATCCACTGGCTGACACACAATAGGTGCTCACTAAAAAGTCTGCACTGAAAGACTGACTAGATGGATATACGTGGAGTATGTGAGTGGCCGAGGAAAGGAGCTGGAAAACAGGTGACAGTGATGAGTACACAGAATGGTTTTGGACATGGGGACATGGGCCACTAGGCTTTCAAGCTCTGGCCAGAGAGCAAACACGTGGAACGTTCTCATCTCAGCAGTTCTGAGACCCTTTGGCCGCTTGCCATGACAGCTCAGGAGACGCCTCCTTCCCCCTCGTCCTCCTGTCCCATCAGGGCAGCTGTGAGTAATAGGAAAGGAAGCTGCTGGGGAAAGCCCTTCACAGCTGACGACATGTAGCGAGCAGCAGCCTGTGACTGGCTGGCCCACAAGATAAACACCAGGCCAAATGCACGGTTCCTGTCACCTTTCGCCCCATGCTGTGGCTTTATCGTAAGCATTTCCCTTTCAGCCAACAGTTCTAGGAATCAGGCAGAACATTGAATCCTTGGGCTGGAAAGAACCTGTCAGGGCCAACAAGCCTCTATCTCCCCTCTGATGTACCCAAAACATTCTCAGAAGTCTTCTGGGCATTGCTCACAGCTGCTCTTGGGGGCCCTATTCTGGAAGTTTCTCAAGCCAGGGGTTCACCCAGAACCAGCATCTGTTACAATTCAGTTCAATCCACCTCAGTCCATTTTCTGTTGAGCTCCACTGGACCCCAAGAAAGGACCCTAAGGAATGTAATGCACCATCTCTGCACGCAGGAGAGACTGAAGTGTGCAGGGTACAGGGCATAGCCCTGCAGACAGACCACCTGAGACAACATCCTGCCTTCACCCTCTCCTAGCTGTGTGATCTTGGGCAAGTCACTTAACCTCTCTGAGACTCAGTCTCCCTATACATAAAATGAATGTGATCGTTAGTACCTTCCTGACAGAGTTGTTCTGTGAATTAGACCAGCAGGTCCAGTCATCCTTCACTGCCTGGGTGGAATTGGTTCCAGAACCTTCTCTGGCTAGGATAATGAAACCCACACATGCTCAAGTCCCTGATATCAAACTGCATGGTGTTTGCATATGACTGATGCACATCTTCCTGTGTACTTGGAATCATCTCTAGATTACTTACAGTACGTAATACAATGTAAATGCGATATAAACAGTTGTTATATCATATTGTCCAGAGATTGACAAGGAAAAAAAGTGTGTACATGTTCAGTGCAAATGCAATTTTTTTCCCAACATGTTCAATCAGTACACATTGATAGTAAGTGGTCAACTCATGTCAGCTATTGTTACAGCCCTTAGGGGGATTCAGATTTAGACACGTACATATGAGCCCTTCCTGTGTCAGCTGCATTGTGATATCTCCTTTTATATGCATTCTACCTTATAGCCACGCTTTTTACATCTCATTCAAGAAAATACTGCATAAGAATGAAAGGAGATAAAGAATAATTCGCTACCAGGAGTCAATGCATAGAGCTGAGAGTAACTTTCAAACCAATCTATCATATCTATCATGGATCCATCATTTTGCAGAGAAAAATTATATTTAAGTAACTTGCCCACATTACACAAAAATCCAGCAAAGCACAAGTCAAAGGCCCTACCCTGTTAACTCCCACTCTGGGCGGCGACATTTAATGGTACAGGGAAAAAAGACTTGGGCTCTGTAAGGAGGCCCACGTTCTGGTTCTGGCCCCCATAATTGTTGACCATAAGACTTCGGGCAATTTGCTGTGCATCTCTGGGTCTCCACTTTTTACGTTTGTTCAGATATACTAAGATCTCATTTATGATAGAAACCGCAAATTACAGAAAACAGCGTCTGCATTTAAATGTCTCTTTAATTTTTTCGGGTGGAAAGGTACATTTTGGGGCCACTTACAAACAACTGGAGTTGAAATGTGTAGAGGGAATTCTGGGAGCGCTCTTACCCAGGCACAGACATGTGTCCAATAAACATGTCAAACTCATCAATGGGGAGGAAAAATTTGCTGTTTTGGCGATTCTTTCCCTAGAAGCAGGAACCTGGGAGACTATTGTTCAACCTATTCATTTATTCAATAATCATAAAGCATGTGCTGGGTCCTCACATGGGCCAGGTCTGAGATGGACAGACTGGAAAGAAGTAAAATAGAAAGCGGGGTCCATCCCCCCCCCCACCCGGGGGGTTCCGAATGGACGGACACAAGCCGGCAACAGGAACAGTCGGTCAGCAGACAGACTGGGCAAGGCTGCGGGAGGGCGGGGCCGGGCTGTGATGCTGCTGAGAGAGCAGTGCAGGGAGGAAGGGTCAGGCCGGGAGGAGACACATGCTGAGTCCAGCTGGATGCTGGCAGGGAAGCAGGCCTGGATGGGAGGCAGACAGACCGGAGGGCCGGAGGAGTCATTCTAGGCTGTGGGAAAACACACAAGTACAGCTTGGGAGTCACAGAGCCCTGGTTGGCATTCTAACTCTCATTTATTAACTGTGTGGCTTTGGGAAAGTCACTTCACCTCTCTAAACCTTAGTTTTCTCACCTGCACAAATGATAATTGTCCCTGTCAGCTCAGGCTGCTAGAAGGAACACCATAAACCAGGTGGTGGTAAAAGAAACTTGTTTCTCGCAGTTCTGGAGGCAGAGGTCTGAGAGCAGAGCGCCAGCATGGACAGGTGTCTGGTGAGGGGTCTCTTCCTGGTTATGACTGCAGGAGAGATCTCGTGTAACTTCTTCATTTATAAAGACATTACTCCCCTCGTGGGAGCTCCACCCTCACAACTTCATCTAACCCTAATTACATGCAAAGGCTCCACCTTCAAACACCATCACCCTGGGGGGTGGGACTGCAACATACGAATTTTGGAGAAGACGTAAACAGTCAGCCCATAGCAATAATACAGCCTGTTGCCTCGAGTCACTGGAAGTATTAAATGAGGAGATGTAAAAATATAACAAATATCAAAAAATTGAAATCACAACGCCTGGTGCTGTAAGCACTTCCTAACCCTTAGCTGCTGCTGTTTTGATACGTAGAGGCAGAAGGTAGGGACAGAGGTGGACCCATGCTCTCTCCAGTGAGAAACATTATCAGAGCAGGAGAAAAGCTGCCGTGGCACAGACACGTGGCTTATGTCGTTCATTGGAATATCTCCCACAGGAGTTTAAGAGTGCTTACAGAACAGTCTCAAAAAGTTGACCTGGCACAGGGCCTCATAGAAAAAGTAGAGGCCAGAAGTGTTGGCTCAGGCCTATAATCCTAGCACTCTAGGAGGCCGAGGCAGGTGGATTGCTTGAGCTCAGGAGTTCAAGACCAGCCTGAGCAAAAGTCAGACCCCGTCTGTACTACTAAAAATAGAAAAACTAGCCAGGTGTTTCTCGGGTACCTGTAATCCCAGCTACTAGGGAGGCTGAGGCAAGAGGATCGCTTGAGCCCAAGAGTTTGAGATTGCTGTGAGTTATGACATCACAGCACTCTACCCAGGGTGACAAAGTGAAATTCTGACTCAAAAAAAAAAAAAAAAAAAAGAAAGACGAAAGAAAAAATAGGCATTCCATAAATATGTTGGGTGGAATGATGATTGGATGGGCTAGAGAATTGTTCCTGAAGCTTCCTTGTTTAACCAGATTACCAAACATTTCTTAAATCGGCGATGCTTTTCTGCTCATAACCACTTTCCAGAAGTACATTCATGTGAATAACCTCCATGAGAAAAAGAATGAAAGTAGCCAAATGGCTCAAGTTGAAATCAAAGCCCTCTGAAGTTTTACAAAAGAGCATTCCTGCCTATTATCAGCTACGAACTAAACACATTTCTACAAGTATCCTTTCAGAGGTCCATCACAAAGGGGAAAGAATGAATGGCTACTCACCAGTTAAAGCATGGAAATTTGGAAGTGCTGTTTTTAAGACCACAGAGACCATCCAGGTCTGTAGTTGGCAACCTGGTTGCATATGAGAATCACCTGTGGGGCTTTTTCAAAATATTGGTGCCTGGGTTCCACCTGAAGCATTTGTGGATTCCGAATATGGAGTCATGTCTGAGTCATTCATCTGGGGTGCAGCCCGAGCTTTGTGTATTTTACTATGGGTGATAGAACCTACAGCCTGGATGGAGGGTAAATGGTCCCAGCCAGCCTGCTCGTTTTGCATATGACAAAAGTGAGGCCCAGAGGACATAAATAAGTTGAGGTCACGGCTAACTATGCAGGAACAATACTGCTTTTCAGAGCTCATAAGAACTACATCTGGTTCCCACATGTGAGCCTTGGAGGCAGAGTGCTGGCCTGCCCCCAATATTCCCTGTAATTACATCATAATGAGCTTCAACTTCCTCTTTGAACTCAAGGGAGTGCTAGAACTCTCCTGCCTTTTCACTCTTCCCCCCTCTATGCATCCTCAAGGTAATGGAATTATTCTTATTTCTTCTAACTCTCTGCAGTTGAAAGGGAGGAAAGAATCTGTATCTATCATAAATTTCTAATAGAAAAAAATTGGTAGAGTTCAACTTTTTCCATTTTAATTGATATAATCAATTCCATCCCAAGTGTTTCAGCTAAGTGTGGTCTGCAATTGATTAGTTAAACATTTGAGGCTTTCTTAGAAATCAGCCCAGAATATTATATGATTTTTACATCTCCTGAAGATCAACTGAATGGCTGGAAACCTCTCAAAGATGGTCAGAGGATGGCTGTTACACAGACGATAAGGAAAACTTGAGAGCAATCAAACAACATCAAACAGCCCACTTAGCCAAACACTAACAAAATGACTCTGAGACTTCACTGAATTGGATAAACTGGCTCTCTTTGTTGGCTTCTCGTAGACATACTACATATTTATGCTAAGAACTTTTTCATGGCAGTGCCCGGAGCTCAGCAGGTAGGGCCCTGGCCACCTACACCAGGCTGGTAGGTTCTAACTGGCCCAGCCCAGCTAAACAACAATGACAACTGCAACAACAACAACAACAACAACAACAAAATAGCTGGGCATTGTGGCAGGTGCCTGTAGTCCCAGTTACTTGGGAGGCTGAGGCAAGAGAATCACTTGAGCCCAAGAGTTTGAGGTTGCTGTGAGCTGCGACACCATGGCACTCTACTGAGGGTGACATAGTGAGACTCTGTCTCAAAAAAACCCCACAAAACTTCTTCATGTCAGCAGGTGTGTGCTCCAAAGAGTATCTACTAAGATTTTGTAAGTGCTCCCAAAGTTGTGCACACTTGATTTCTGAAGTTTCTGCTTTTCCATCTGATCCATCCATCTGCCTCTGTTCATTAGCAAGGAGACCAGAATCTGTAACTCGTCAAGCTCCACAGCACACAGTCAACACCTCGGGATGCTGCCTCTCTTTCCTTCTGTCCTGACTAATGATTCAGGCCCTTCCTGAGTTCCAGAGGTTCTTGGAATTGGAACCATCCTCTGGTACAGTGCTGATGAGTATGAGTGGGAAGAGCAGGGGCAGGCTGGGGTAAGGGAAAGGGAAGCCCTGGCCCCGGCACCTTCACACGGCTTGTTTCCCAGGGCAGTTGTATCCGTGCCTGGACAAAACATTTTCTGAGAAATAATCATCATTGCTGTCCTCTTTCCTGGACCAACTTTGGCAGACGCTGACCGGAAACAAGTCTTTTCTACTCTTTACTGGAATGGTATCCTTGTTGCTGTTTCTGGAATTAGCATGTTATTTGCACCTTGCTCCCGCTCTATCATTAAAGAGGACGAGCGTCACTCATTGGTGGCATCCATTTGTTCAGTCCACTTATCAGAAAGCATACCTCCGTGTGCTCAGACCAGAGTCAGTACCAGGGGCACCAGAAGACTAGAATGCACCCTCACCCTCTAACGGTGGTCAGTCTTACCAGGAAGACAACTGAAATGGGGAGAAATAAGAGGACTGTTTCCAGAGGACAACACCGTGCAGGTTAACATCACCTTAGGTATTAGCTGTCTTTATGAAAACTACAAATAAAAGTAATTTTGGTACATAAAAATTGTATTATAAGTACACTAGGTAAACTCTCTATTTTAAAGTTTATAAGTGATAAAGTTTATAAGGCTGGTCACTTAATAAATACTAGAGAATATGAGTCATATCAAGGTCCTTTCTGGTTTTAAAATTCCATGATTCTTTGAAATCAGCCCAGATCTTGCCCCAAGCTTAAAGAAACCTAAAAGAAAATAAAATGAATTCTAAGAAAAAGGTGAGAATAAAATAAGATCAAAGTCTGCAAAATAATTAAATATAGTTAGGGTATGTGTGTACCTTATAGGACAAATCTCAAAATATTAAAATGTAAGGTTCTACTCTTAAATCTTATAAAAACTCACTTGAGCCCAAGAATTTGAAGTTGGTATGAGCTGTGGAACCACGACACTCTACCAAGGGTGACATAGTGAGACTCTGTCTCAAAAAAAAAACAAAAAAAACTTATAAAAACTCTAAAAAAATTAAAAACAAACAAAACATGCTTAAGCAACCACAGATTCAAGATGTGTGGGAACTGTCTTACAGATAAAAAATATCATGGCACTTCTTGGCCAAGATGAAAGGTTCTTTGGCAATATGGTTCCTTAAAGTTCAGCAGACTTCCATTAATTTGCTTCTGATCATTTCCATGGCAAGGGTCAAAGACTTTATCTCGTTATGTTCTGAGTCTCCCAATCAGTGGCCTTTCTGCCCATCTCCCTGGACCCAGTATAAAGACTTGTGGCTGGAGGCAATCCACATAATAGTCTCAAGCAAGGAGTCACCACCACAAAACTGATCTTTCCAGTGTGTCTGCAGAGAAGCTTAAAGGAAGACATTGAGACAGACCTGGCCAGTGTTCTGGAACGCAATGAATCTCCTGCAGATAAGATTTCTGCCTTCTTCTCTGCTTTTGAATGAATGTAAGCTTGCCTCTTTCTTATAGGACTTTGCTAAAGGTCACAAAAAAAAAAAAAAAAAAAAAATAGCCAAAATACAGCATTATCCCAAATTTTCCACAATATTCCCTAGTAGTGTACTCTTAATGGG
>CAUYPK010138401.1:0-83654 GCA_963574355.1 Loris lydekkerianus
AGGGCGGAGCTGCGGGCGGGGTTCACTTGTCCACCAATAGGAGATTGCCAACGGTCTATACGGGGAAAGCCTTCTATAGCGGAAGTTACTGCTGGAGGGGTTTTTCCGGAGGAAGCTCTTCATTTGTACGGTCCCCGGCAGCTCTGGAGTCCCTGAACCTTCCTGCCCACATGACACCTCCCTCTAATTTCCAGGAGATGCTGAGGCCCACAGGAAAACCAAAATAAGTTCCAAACCCACAGCCAGCAAGGTAGGTGCCCCTGTGACTTTCCTGGTCTGACTGCCCACCTTGAACAGGCCAGAGCTTGAGCAGCCTACGTCCAGCCACTGCAGAGGTCAGCCTGGGGTTGGGGTGGGGCTTCTTCTCTCTGGTCCTCTACTCTCTGATGGGGGTTGCCATCTCCATTTCACAGTCGAGGGACTGAAGCCTAGGTGTCCAAAGATGTCAGTGCTACCCATGTGAGCTCTGAGCTGTGTGCCCAGCTCTGTCACTTTGCTCTGGGTTTACTCTCTTATAGGTCAAGAATGAGGCAGCTTCCCCAACCAAAAAGAAGGTGACAGCCAAGGCCCCTCAAGGAGCAGCTGCCCAGAGGTCTAGGGAGAGACCAAACGCCAGAGCAGCTTCCCCTGCTAAGGGCAGTGGGTCCAAGACGGCACCTGCACGCCTAGCCAGGAAGACAGAGGTCCCTGTGGGCTCAAGAAGGCCTGGGCTGTCCATTAAGGCCTCGGCAGCCAAGGTGTCCAGCAAGAGGGCTGAAGCATAAAGCCGGGGGTGGGGTGAAGAGAGACAGTTTTTATCCCCCAGCAAACCATTGCTGTTTATTTAATTGTAACCTATTTATCTTTTTCTGAGTATTTTTTTTTTTCAAATTAATATGAAGGTACAATTTTTATGTAACCTATTTATCAATAAAAATAAAGACTTTTTTTTCCCTCACAAATTGGTATGGCTGGAGCCTGAGATTCAAAGATTTGGCCAATTAGTGTCTCATAAACATCCATTGAGCACTTACTGTTTACTTGGCCAATGCAGAGGCCCAGATAGGAGCTCCTGCCTGGGGGAGAATGGACTGTGATGTGACAGGCTGGGGCACTGATGTCAGGACTCGGGCACAGAAGGGGTGTTTAACCCAGCCCCGAGATCTGGGACTGCTTCCATGAGGAGGTGGATTTTGGTCTTCTAGGATGTATAATGGTTGCCAGAGAGGAGAGGGAAGAGCATTGTAGGCAGAAGGCACTGTGTGAGGGGTGGGGCTGAAGGATGGGCATTTGTGGGTGGGAGAGGTGCATAGGGTGTGGGTGGGCCTGAGCCTCTGGGCTGGGGTGGAGTTTGGGAAGACCTGGAAGGCAGAAGTGATTTTCTCTTGGGGCTAAAAGAGAGCTAGGGAGAGTGGTAGGCAAGGGGTGACTGATGTATGTGTTTAGAAACCGCCTTCCAGCTTGGGAAAGGAGAGATTAGAGAGCTGAGAGGAGCTGGAGTGCATTGTGGGCCAGGCACCTCTCCAGGTGGCAAAGCCTTCAGCCAGCAATAGACCAACCTTCATGGGCAGCTCGTGCCTGTGCCTTGAGAAAAACCCGAGGGAGAAGTGGGGCTGGCTGCTGTTTTAGGCGGGGTGGGAAGGCCTCTCTGAGGAGGGGGCATCTGAGCAGGGGCCTATGTCTGAAGGGGACAGCTGTTTAAGCCCACAGGGAAAAAAGGCACAGAGGCCCCAAGACAGAAGCACGTTGGCAGGCTCAAGGAGGTACAAGAAGGCCCAGGTGACCAAAGCCCACTGAGAAGTCATGGGAGATGAGGTCTGCCGAGTTCTACAAACATCCCTGACACCCCTCCCAGGGAGAGCTGGAGTCTGTGTCCCTGATACTTGAGTATGGGTGGTGTGACTGCTTGACCAATAGAATACAGGGGCAATGACACTCTGACAGATTCCGCACCCCTACCTTGAGAGACTGGCAGCTTCTGCTTGTGTTTTGGTTTCCGTTTTTTGATACTCCTCAAACTCAGCCACCACTCTGTGGGAAGCCCCAGCAGCTTGTGGAGTGGCACCAAGGCACCCAATTTCAGCCCTGGCTGAGCTCTCCGACCAGCCAGCACCAATGTGCCACCATGCGAGGATCTTTAGCCAGACCTTCCCTGCCAAGTCCCACCCAAATTGCAGATTCATGAGCAAAATAAATGGTTCTGTTGTTTTAAGCCTCTGGGTATCAGGGTGGTTTGTCCTGCAGAACAGGGCTGCAGGGTAGACAAGGGCTAGATTGTGAAGGGCCTCATCAGCCAGTAGGAAGCACGTTGGGTTTTATCCGGATTGTTGCAGAGGCAGGGGGATGTGGGCAGGGCCAGTGAGGAGGCTCCTGTTGTAGTCTGGGAAAAGAGGGAAAGGGATGGCCAGTCTGGATGCTGCTCAGGGAGAGAGGGGCTAGCTAGTTGAGTCCTGGGTAGAAGTTGAAGGTCGTGTGGGTGGGATTAGCGGATGGGTTGGATGCAGAAAGGTCAAAGCTGAGTGCAGCTTGGGTCTAGACATTACTATTCCTGAAATGAAGACTCACCCTGGGCCGGAGGGAGGTGACAGCTGAGCTAGGCAGGGTGGATGATTTAAACGGAGAACAGAGCAAAGCTGGCTGGGACTTGAGAATGGGGCGGATGGGGCAGGAAGGGAAACTGAGGCTGCCAGCATGGAGCATCAGTCTGCTCCTTTGTGCCTCAAAGGCCCGCAGGAGACTTTGTCTAGCTGTACTGGCGGTTTCCCTGAGGTTATCTGTAACGTGGCTGCCAGCAGGGCTCCGAGGGGCACTGGGAGCAGACGGCAGGTGAGGGCTGAGCTGGCACTTCCCATGGAAGGTCTGCTCCTGCCTTGGCTCCTACATGGCTTGGACAGGGCTGCAGGGGTCACCTCTTGGGGGCGTGGAGTGGAGCCGTGTCTGGCATCCATGAGACTGTGGGTGAGACCCCTCCCTTATTTGTAGTTGTTTCTTTCCTTTTGCAAGGAGTTTAGTTTGAGGACGCTCCTGGGACCCTCGGAGGTCAGGGACCCTCTCCCCCTGCCTGTGAGCTTCAGGGCCCCAGACAAGATAGCAGATGGCTCATAGAAGTTGGCCACTTTATGTGCTCAGAAACGACCTCGGAAACCAGAGATTTCCTCCACTTGCAAATGTATTTCTAAATTTCAAGAAGGAATTGCATGTTAATCAGACATTAAGTAAGACAGGCTGTGGAATATTTAATGACATAGAAAGATGTTACTGACATATTGTTGGGAAGAAAATTCAGGTTGCAAAACGGTGTGTGCACCCTGATCCTGAGTTTACTCCTCACTCCAGCCTCATTCCCCCCCCCACACACACTCAGTATCTGGAGAATACTGACCGTGGGGGTTAGGGCAGCTTTATGTTTTTTCCATGTTTTTGTGCTTCCTAAGTGTATTCATTCTAGAATCACACCCTCTCCCTTCCCCCACCCCCAACACTATCAAATGTGCCCATAACTTAAATTAGAGAATCTGCTGCTTAATAAAAAGAAATCAATGCTCAGAATAGAAAATTTGAAAGATATAAAGAAAATCTCTCCACCCAGAAGCCACCACAGGAGAAAGCTATTTTTAAAGCAAAAGGTTGTTTACTTTTCTGTTCTCATTAATTCTAGAACTGGTGTTTGTGGGATTTTGTTTCAATTTTGTCAGTCTTTTGTCCTAGTTCTTGCTCTCAACACATAGACATGTAACTTTTTCCTTCATAATGGGAAAAAATTAAGTGGAGTTGCTGTTAATCTGGGGCCTGGGTTCCCTAGTGATCTTTTCCTGGGAGTAGGGGATGAATTTTACCCAAGCTGAGGGCCAGAGGCAGCAGCTGGCCTGGAAGCGGGTGTGTGTGTGCTGACCCCAAGTCCACTACACTCGTACGCTGTGGCGAGGAACAGCATGCCCTTTTGGGAACGGAGTCCAGGGTTAAGCTAAATTGGGAGAAACCACCTCTGTTCTCTTGTCTAGAAGATGGGATTAATGTTATTTTCCAAGCTCAATGAGAAACTCAGGGCAAGTGTTTTTAGCTCCCTTTCCAGAGTGTTCACTTATGATGTCTCCACACAGTCTGGGGCCACCGTGGCCTCTGACCTGGAGGAAAGATGAGACAGAACAATTAGGGGTTCCTGCATCCTGGTCCTCACTTTCCCCCTCCTGGTCACGTGACCCGGGAAATTCCTCGACCTTGCAATATTGTCCCATTATACAGGTGTACAAACTATATTCCTCGGTGGTTTGTTATAAACAGGGTCCCCAAGGGACAGGGAACACACCGCAGTGGTGCCACCTTCCCAGGGGTCCCATGGGTGTCCTCAGAGTCCAAGGAACGGCGGCTCTGGGCCTGGCCTGTGGCGCACAGACAGCCTTTGCTGTGTCTGACTGCCTTGTCAAACACCGTGACAGGTGTCAGCCCAAACCTCAGAACGGTTGAGGCAGGGTTGGAAGCCACACACACACACTTTCTATTACAAATGGGTGAAGAAGCTGCTCCATTCTCTGCTTGGCTGTCTCAGGACAAAGGCTGGAGCCCACAGTAGGTTTTCCCGTCAGGCTTTTATTATAAAGAAGATTCCAGAGAGTCCTGGCCACCCCCCTCCAGCCAGTCCCAGCCCTGGCTGTTTCTGCTGCGCAGGGACTGAACGGCTGGAGCAGCCACAGAAGGTTGTTGCTTCTGACAGAACTGGCGACGGCTCAGGGCGCTAAGGGGGGTCTCTGCCAGGTCTGCCCGTCTCTGGAACAGTCGTTTCCAGTGTTGCATTGGGAGCCTCTCAGGATCCCTCCCCAGGTACTCTGCACAAGCGGCAGCTATTCACAGTTGGCGCATAAGTTTTTTTAATATATAAAAGCTTTTTAAAAACAACAAAAAAGTGGTGCTATCTTTAGAAACACCTCCAGCAAGACTGAGTAGCCCAGCTACAGCCTTGGTGCCCGGGAAGCCCCTCTCCTTTCAGTGGGGCTGGAAGCTCCCAGCACCTGTCCCCTCTCCTCAGCCCCTGCCCACTCGGGGAGAAGCCCACAGAGCCCACCTGTGGCCAGCGGGCACTGCCTACTCTACCAGTAGCTGCTCCAGCAACAAAAACAGAACGCTGAATCTGCCTGTGGTCAAGGTCCTCTCAGGTGAGGGGAAACAGATAACTTTGGTGGTTAAAGCAGAAACTAACCGAGGGCTGGTTCAAGGAGGCACCCTGCACCAATTTGGATGAGGTAGTGTTCCTGGGCTGCAGCCTCCCCAGGTGCTCTCCTCTGCCCGGATTTGTGCTGGGCCACCCGAATGGGCAGGGCTTTCTCAGCAGAGTGAGTGGTGGGCACAGTCCAAGCTGAGCTGGGCAGACGGGAGCCTTACCAGGCACTAGCTGTGGCATTCAAGGCCCCTATCCCAGAGGCGATCTGGGGGCAGGTGGGAGGGGACAGAGGTGCCCAAGGGGCCAGGGTCAGGGCTCCTCTGCTTGGCTCAGAGCAGCCCCTCCTTTGTCCCTTTGCCCCAGTCATTTCTGCTCGGTATTTCCCAGCCAGAGGCAGGGACACTAGGCATAAGATCAAGCCCAGGCCTGGTGGGTACCCTGTTTCCCCCGCAGCAGTGCTGACAGGCTCTTGCCTGTACGTCTCAGGCCTCGCTGTAGCACTCATAGATGTTGTCTTCCATCAAAGCCACCACCTGCTCAAACTTGTGCTGCAGCTGTGTCCTCCGGGCCGTGGGATTGGCCTCCAAGGCAGCCATGATCTGAGGGGAGTCACGGGGTCAGCTGGGCCACAGCTTGGGGGAAAGGGGGTCCCTCTTTGGCCCTTGGGGGAGAACACATCCCCAAATGTCCACCACTAATGACTGGCATGAAGTTCAAACGTCCCAGGATGAATGTAGTTGACTAGAAAGCCCACCTGCCCTGGGGCAGGTGACTTACCTGAGGGCGATACCTCTTGGCGTATTTATAAATCTCTGCCATGGCCACATTGGTGTTGAACTCATTCTGGTATTTCTATGAGAAACAAGAAGGCAGGAAGTTGGGGTGGTTAACCCAACAGTCAAAGCAACCCAACCAATTTTCCAGTTAAATAAACAGGCCCCCAAGTCCTGGGGGAGAAGATGGCTTCCCGAACCCTAAATTCCCCTCTCTTCTTCCCCCTGGGAAATAGCCCTGTGCTCTGGGAAAAACAAGCCAAGGGGAGTTGCAGGTACACAAGAGGAAGCCGTGGCCACCCCAGAAGGCTGTCTGCCCTGTGGGGGCAGGGAGGCCCAGGGCACCAACACCAGCGCACCCGCGACTCCTCAGCCAGATGGGCATTCATCTCCTGCTCACTGAGTGGGGCCATGTCCTGGATCTGCTTGTAGTAGCGCTGCACGATCTTCCGGTACTCAGGAATCTCCTTGGCATATAGGAGCTTATTGGTTGGGGAATCCTGGGCAGAGAGAAGTGAGGGAGTTAGAGGGCTGGTGGAGGATGGGCAGAATTTGCCCATTTTGCTCTTTTTCTGGACAAGTCCCCATCCCTCCTGCCACATAAATGGCCTCATTGTGCCCTGTGTCACTGAATGTCGCCCACGCTGCCAGCCTTGGCCTCAGTCCCCTCCCTCTGCTGCCCTTTTTCATGGAACCCCTGCCCTACATTCCCCGGGACTGTCAGGGCAATGACCTGGAGTGGGGCCTCCTCTTTTAGGGGGAAAAGTGCATGGGCTCCGCGCCAGCTCTCAGCTACACGCAGCCCATTGGGCATAACAAAGATGTGTCCTTGTTGGGGTTATAGGGCTCCATGGCTAAGATCTCTGGATGCCTGAGCAGTGGCTCAGTGGAATATTTCCCTCCGCAGGCTTCTAAGGCCTGAAAGCAGAGTGCCAAGTACACTCCCAGCTCTTGGTCAGGAGCGTCTGCCTTCTGGATGATGGCTGCTCCTCTCTCGTGCTGTCTCTAAAATGCAGGGGCTAAGTGAAGGCCAGTGCCGCCCCCAGTCCTGTAGTGCCAGCTCTGACCATGCACTCCCTTCACTGCCCATAGCAGCCAGGGCTCTTCTCTTCCCTGCCTTTGCTCAGGCCCCTCCACTGGCTACAGGCTGTCCCTCCCATCTCTACCCTCTAAGGCCAGCTGGACCTTCTCTCAGACAGATGCTTTGTGTGTCTCCCTCCTGCATGTACCTTACAGGTCCTTGTCATCTGTTTCCCCTACCCCTCTACTGAATGCCCTGTTCAAATGGCTTTTGACCTTGAACCTGGCCTAGTGCTCAGACAATATTGTGCCGACCAAGCAGGCTGTCCATACTCATGGGCTTCCCCACACCTGACTCTCTGGACCAGATACTGGAGCTGGCACTAGGACACCTGAGGCAGGTGTAGTCAAGTCTACAGTGATACAGTTTCCACTTTCTGGGTGTCTTCCCCTATCTAAATGATCTGTCTGACCCATTCATCCCCCAGACCTGAGCCCCTTCGCTTCTCCTCTCAGAAAGACCTCTCTGAGGGCCTCCAAGGGTGGCCAACCTTGCCCAGCTGCAGGTCAGAGATGGAGCAGGCGTCAATGAAGGCCTGTGCGATGACCGAGAGGCAGGCGTCGATGTGGTCCGTCTTGTCAATGTCGAAGACAAACTGGGGGTTCTTCAGGATGTTTACCCAGAACCGGAGAGGAAGGCTGTGGGTGGGGGTGGCAGAGGTAGTCTGAGCCCACACACCCCAGCCAGGGCAGGTGAAGAAGTGGTCGATGGAGGCAGGCCAGGTGGCCCCAGAGGAGCTGGCTCTAGCCCTTGAGGGCTGGCAGAGCCTGGGCACACCACACAACCTCTGGGAACCTGAGTGTGCTCATCCACGGCTCACCCTCACTGTGCCTCCTGCCCCCTGCAGAGCCCCCTCAGCTCCCACAAGGGAGCATCGAGCCAGGTCCTGGTTCTCATTAGAAGCCCACCCTGCCGCGCTAAGCAGCCCGTGGCTCCCCCGACCCTCCTCCTCCCTGGCAGGCAGAGGAAGTCCAGCATTAGCGCTGGGGCCACCGAGGAGCAGCTGGGGGGATGGTTCCTGCAGCCTCGTCCTTGTCCTTGAGAGGCCAGAGAGTGTTGGTAACACCCCCACCCTGCCCCAGGGCCATCCAGTGACTTGGCAGCCTGGGTGTATGAATCCCTAGAGCTTTGAAAAGTTCCTGCAACTGCACAGCAACTTCTGGACTGGTGGCATTTTTTCTGAGGGTCAAGCTGAGTTTTCAACAATTTTCTGGTGCAGGAGTGTAACCACAAAAAGCTAAGATGTGCCTCAAAAGAGGCTATAAAATCGAGTATGGAATTCATATTATATGGGGTTGAGCCTGGTTCTGCCCTTCCAGGGCTGTGAGGCTTGGGCAGGTGGGGCTTCTCCGTGAGGCTCTGTGTTCTCATCCATACAATGGAGCTGATGGCGCCCACCCAAGAGGGAGAGTGACAGTCCAGGCAACACTTACTGGGTGCTCTTCTGGTTAATTCTTATAATTAAAGGAGATTACTTTATTGCTCTAGTTTTATAGCTAGGGGAAACTGAAGCACAGAGAGGTTAAATCACTAGCCTAAGATCACATAGCTGGGAAATGGCAGGGGAGAGACCCACCCCAGCAGGTGGGGTGGGCTGGAGGCTACGCTCCAGATCGGCACACCACAGCTGTCCAGTGATACAGTGAAGTTGCACAGGCCTCCCCACCTGGCTGCCTGCCCATCACCTGTTGGTCTTCCAGATGTGCAGGGTGTCGGGGTCTGAGATTCCCCTCTTGTCAGCCTGTTCCTCCAGGAAGTCGAAGAAGTACTTGACAGCCAGTGGGGGCTTGTCTTCCCGGATGCTCAGAATGGCCTTGAACAGGTCATCCAGAAATTTCTGCAGCGTGCCCTGTGGGGGAGCGGAGTGGCCACCATTAGCCCAGAGTCTTGTGCAGAGGGTGAGTGGGTATTCCTGGTCGCTCGGAGGAGCCTTCATGCTCAGGCTGGCGAATGAGGGAGACATGTGGCACTAGGCTGGTTACTTAACTTCTCTGGGCCTGTTTTCTTTTCTTTTCTTTTCTTTTTTTTTTTTTATAGAGACAGAGTCTCACTTTATGGCCTTTTGGTAGAGTGCTGTGGCATCACATAGCTCACAGCAACCTCCAGCTCCTGGGCTTAAGCGATTCTCTTGCCTCAGCCTCCCGAGTAGCTGGGACTACAGGCGCCCACCACAACGCCCAGCTATTTTTTTGTTGCAGTTTGGCCGGGGCTGGGTTTAAACCCGCCACCCTCGGCATATGGGGCCGGCGCCCTACTCACTGAGCCATAGGCGCTGCCCTCTGGGCCTGTTTCCTTATCTGTGAAATGGGTTAGTGAAACCCACCTCACAGAGCTGAGAATTGGTGGAGGCAGAATGTAAGCTATAGGGTGACTCTGTCACGGAGCTGTGTGACCTTGGGAACATCACTGACCCCTCTGGGCCTCTGCTATCCTCTGTGACATGGCTAATGTAGAAGCAGTCAGGCTTTTTTCCTGGCTGTGAGCAATGCCTGACCCTAAGCCCTTTGCCTCTTGCCCCGAGAGCTCATCTAGCTCCATAGGGGGAATACAAAGAACTCACACCCCATCTCCCTGCCAGGTTTGTGAACAGCTGACCCACTGACCTCCCACTGGACTTACTGAACAGAAGAGAGACTGAGGCTAGGCCCACCTTGGTGGACAGCAGACGTGTCAGGTAGATTTCTGGGAGAACCTTCTTGCGGTGGCTTTGCCGGTGGGACTTCTTGGGTTCGGCCAGCTCATCTGTGGGCAGCACCTGGGAAGCAGGGCAGTGGTCAGTGCCTGTACCAGGAACCCTTCTTGGCTGTCTTGGGGAGGTTGTCCTGTACCCATGAGCACTCATCCCCTCACCCCCACCCCTGGCCCTTCCCAGGGCCTGGGAGCACTTTTCCCGGAGGCCCAGCATGGCAGAACGCCAAAGCCACACCCAGTGAGGGGCTGGATCCCCTAGGGCCCGAGGCCAGGCACGCACCAAATGGAAATACTTCTCTGTGTCCAAGTCCTTCACTGCAAGAGAAAAAACACACATAATAAATAAACAAGGGAGAAGAGGGGAGAGAGAAAGGGACAGAAAGATGGGGGAGAGAAACAGAAAACTGGGAAGATCCAGAGACATGTGGAGAGAATGAGACAGAGATGCAGAGACATACAGGGAAACTGAGTCAGGGAGAGACAGAGGGAGAGAGAGACAGAGAGATACACACTTGCACAGTGACAGAGAAACACAGAGGGAGGAAGAGAACGGGAGAGAAACAGAAACAGTCACAGAGGGAGGAGGGAGAGGCCCCAAGTGGGCAGGGCTGGCTGCCTTCACCCCCCCCACCCCCGCACAGCGCCCTTCATCCTGCAGCGGGATACCCAAGACTCTGCCCTCAACCTCGGGAGGGGACCCCAAGACCCAGAAGAGCCCAGGCTTGTGGACCTGGCACCGGGCAGCTAGGCCTGGGGCATCTGAGTATGTGGATGGGGCACTTGAGTCAGGGAAGCAGCCCAAAGCCCAGAGGGCACACCAGCCTCCCCCTCTGGCCTGGCAGCTGCCCAGACCCCTGGAAACCGTGTCCCGCCCTCTGGGGCCTCTCCAGCTGCCGCAGGAAATCAGTTTGAGGAGGTTTGGCCATAGGCCCTGCCCAAGCAGTACTGGGTCAGAGAAGGCCGGCCCAGTGTCCGCACCCCACCAGGAGGACACAGCCCAGCCCAGCCCTGTCCTCTTAGAGTCTCGGTTTTCCCATTGAGGCATAGGATGGAAGCACCCACCTCCACACCCAGTCTAGACCCTCTCCCCACCAGCGCCTGCTACCTCTGCTCAGCGTGTTGTCCTTCTTGTCTATGAGGCTCATGGCCAAGGAGGCACCTTCCGGGATCTGAGGGGAGGGGAGAGGCGGAGGTCAGAGGTCGGCAGGGGTGGGAGTGGTGGGGCGGGGTTGGGCAGGGCCGCACCTTGTAGTGGGCCAGAGTGTTAAGCTTCTTGCGGCCATCTTCCATCACTGAGGTGTCGTCCAGGTCCCGCAGGATGTAGCTCTGTGTGCTGGAGGCGAACCACTCTGCAGGGCAAGGAGCCGGCCCGCAGGGCCACAGCAGGAGGTCAGGCGAGGGGCCAGCGCTGGCCTGGCCGCACAGGGAGAGGCTGCTTGCTTGCTTCAGGGAGACAGAGGCAAGCTGTGCCTCTCTCTGGCTTGTTGCCCCAAGTGTGAGATGGGGATGGGGGGAAAGCTGGGGAAAGGTGTGGAGCTGCGAAGTCTCGTGGGGGAGCACCAAGCAGGCCCCCTGGACAGTCCTCATCTGCAGGGCTGTTAATGTCACAACAGCAGATGAAACAAGAAAAAGCACCACCCACGAAGGTGGCCACACACCTTCCATGCACCCACCGTCTTCAGGACAAAACCCAAGTGCCCGACTCTTCCCTCCTAGCCTCCAGAGGGTAGAGTAGCTGCCCTGCCTGCCAGTCCCAATGGGGATCCCAAGTTCCCAGCTCTGTATAGATAATTGCCATGCCTGACTGTTCACCATAACAGGCCAATGCTTAGAACAGGGCTGGGCACAGAACGACTACTCAGCAAAGTAGTCCTATGAGCTTAGGAGCAAATGGCCTTAGCTTCTTGGCTTCACCAAAACTCCTATGCATCCTTCAAAACCCACTCTGATGTCTCCTCCTTTGGGAAACCTTTCCTGAATGCTTTTTTGCTGTTGCCTGCAGCTTGCTCATACTGAAGGACTTTCCTCCTGGAGAATACAAGCTTCCTGCTGATGGAGACCTATCTGATCATCTGTGTCACCAGGGCCACCAATGAATGCACATATGCTGAGTGAAAGGAGTGTTTTGGACAAGGCAGGGGCCAGCATTGGCTGAAGTGGCCCAACACCAAGACGCCTGCCGCTGCCGCCCCCACCCACCGAGGTCAACATCCTCTGCACGAGGCCACTGGGAGTAGGGCACGTTCTTGCAGAAGGCTTCCAGGATCTTCTCCTTCACCTGCGTCAGGGTGTCAGTGTCCATGGCCCGCACGCTCAGCGAGTCCATGCCGCAGCCCTGGAAGGACACGTTCAGGTTCTGCAGGAGAGAGGGTGGGATAGGCGGTGAGTTGCTGCTGTGGCTCAGCTGGAGCCCAGGGGGCTGAGTCAAGGAGGAGGCGGACTAGCCAGGCTTGTGAACCCTCCCCGCCCCTCCTGCCTCACCCGGGGCTTGGCTTCGATGTTCTCCCGCAACAGCCACTCCTCATTGAGCGTGTAGCGGGCCTTGCCCGTGATGGCGTCGATGGAGCCCTTGTTGATCTGCTGCTTGATGGCACATAGGAGCAGGAAGAACGGCTCCCCCACTGTCTCCTGGGTGGGCATGGGGCTGTCAGGGGCCAAGGCTCAGCCCCTCACTGCCTCCCAGCAAATGCCTTCACTACCCCCTCCCTCATCATCCACAGTTACCTGTTTAATACCCTCCTTTTGAATTGGATTCTGTGCCAATACCACACCCCTACGGTGTCTCTCGAGACTCTAAGCTTGTGTTTATTAAACATCACCATTATGGGCAAGTCCATTCGTTTTATCGTCCCAGCAACCCCTCCAGGAAAGAGGTATTGTCCTCACTGTTCACCCAACAATAGCAAGGTTCAGAGAGGGCAAGCAATTTGCCCAGGGTCACTCAGCTGGGAAGTGGTAGAGCCGAACTCGAACTCTGGGCCAGCTGACTGTCAAGCCCATGACTCTTTCTACTAAGTGGTTGAACCAGAACACAGATGTGGCCTTGACCCAGATCATGGTCCGATGACTGTGGAGAGTCTCAGGCCAAATCGGGGCTCCACATTCTGCTAATGCCCCTCTCCCAATGTCAAAAGTGCACCTCGTCAGAAAGGGGCTCAGCCACCACCCAGATATGCAAGCTGATTCTCACGGTTGCTGTTTAGCTAATGAGCCAGGTGTCCCACTGGGGTGGGTATCCAAGTAAAAATGGTGACTTGATTAAAAAAAAATTTTTTTTGAGTACATAATACTATTAGGCAGATCTGGTAAAGATTACGAAAGTGGAGTGCCAGCCCTGTTCCTCATCCGATTCTCCAGGTCTGGGAGCCACTGGGAGAGTGGGAGCCACTGATGCCCTATTTTCGAGAAGAAATAAGCCTTGAGGGGAAGGCCTGGTTGAGGCCAGGGCAACTAGGTCCACAGCCCATGAGAGGTTAGGGTGCCCCTGAGGCCAAGCCTCTATTCTGCCCCCTTTCTCCAGGAGGCAAGGGCCCCATTCGACAGAAGGAAACCAAGGCCCAGATCACACAGCTGGGTTGTGCCAAAGACTGGACTCAAACCCAGGATATCTGAGGCCCTGATTCTGGGCTCCATCCAGACCTTTGCCTTTCTCCTGCAATTCCCAGATGACCCTCCGGCCTCTGCCACCATAGGACAGCTGATAATGGTACAAGACCAAGGACAAGCACTCCTATTGTGTGAAAAGGGCTTGTAGGGGTCCTTCTGGCAGAACAGAAGGTCCTGACCACCTGGCCCCACTGCGCTTTCCAGTCTTCTCTCTCATCAGAAAGGTTTGCTGGACTTCCTTGTCCCTTTCATTAGCTCCCCTCCTCCTTGTCTTTGCCTGGAGCACCCTCCCCATTCAACTCTGTACCTGCCTCATTCCCGCTAAGCCCGCAGGTCACCTGCTCCAGGAAGCCACCTGAGCCCTGCGGAGCCACCTGACCCAGGTCGGAGGCCTCACTGGGTTGAGATTTGCTGTGTAGCCTTTATCACTCTGTGTTTTAACTTGTTTATACATCTGTCCCGTATGCCTGGGAGGACTCAAGGACCAGGCTGGGGTCTGATTTATCCCCTGAACCCAGAACATTGGCCCAAGGCGACACCAGGGAGGATTAAATGACTGAGAAAACAACGTCCCCAACACAACATCAGTTGTGCCCCACGCATGCTCTGAGCCCTTACAGCGAGCAGGCCCAGCCTCCTCTGGGCCTCAGTTTCCCCATCTGTGTAATGGGTCCTATGGCCCTGCCCCCACCCCAGACTCCTCCTTCCACATCTGCAGCAGATGTGATTAGCCCTCCTGGCAGTCGGCCTGAAGATCTGACATCAGATCTACCAGGGGACAGCTGGGGAGGTAGTGGCCACTGCTGTTACTGGGATCCATCTCCTGCCCAGTGCCTCACCCGCAGACAGCTGTACATGCAGATGGACATCCAGTTGGTCAGCATCTTCTCCACCACGGACTCTGTGCGCCGCAGCATGAGCTTGGGGTTCTTGGCAGCAGAGGCATCGATGAGGTCCACCAGCAGCTCCTTCATGATGCTGGTGTAGTACTCCAGCTTGCCGTGGAGCGCAATTGTCAGCAGGGATGCCAGGCTGCACCTGCAGGTGGCACAGTGGGCATGGGCACCTGTAGTCCCAGGGCCTCAGTGCTGCCTTGTCCCTGGACCCAGGGACCCCAGGTGTGCCTGCGTGGGTGGTTCCTACAGATATGGTGAGTGGGGCTGGGGAAGGAACCACTGTCGCTAACATCCACAGTGACCACCGTGCCCCATGAGCCCATATCTAGGGTGTCCAGGCCCAGGAAGGGAAGGAAAGAGGTAAGGGGGTAGCTCAGGAGCCCCAGAGCCCCAGGACCCAGGGCCTGATGCTATGTAGCCTTGGACAGGCTGCTCTTCCCCCACCCCACTCCAAGTCCCTTGCAGCCTGACCTGTCGCGTACCGCGAAGTCCTTCTGCTGTTCCAGTGCGTGGACGAAGATGATGAGGAAGTGTTTGTTGTTGAGCAGTGAGGAGAACAGGCTGATACCCTCTTCCATGTTGGGCCGGCAGCTCTCAGGAATCTGCAGAAGCAATTGGTGATGAGATGCCCAAAGGGACCCAGTGCCCCTGCCTGGCCTGGGACCCAGTGGTTATGGTACCACGAAAGGCTGCTCGTATGCCTCGTGGGATGGGGAACTCCCTGCCTTCCAGTAGTGGATGCATCCTAACTCCCTATGACTGGGAACAATGGGAGTTGAGTTGAAAAAGGGGGCCTAGCAGAGGATGAGTATTTCAAGAGATAACCCAGCATTCCAGGGTGGGAGACTCTCACCTTCCTATCTCCAAGCAGCAGGTGCAGGGGGTGTGTAGGCAGACCCAACCCACTGTCCTCTTGACCTGGCCTGTGGGGTCAGTACCTGAATGGCTGCTTGAACTCCCCCTGGGATGGAGGGCTCAGTACCTTATAATTACAGATAACTCCCAGCTCTCCAAGATTGGCATTAATGGGTTAGATGATCTGAAAAGGGGACCAGTGGGGGGTAGGGTTGTCTGCCCACACTGTGTGTGTATGGAGGGTACTCACCTTCCACTCTCCCAGCAGTGGGTGGGTCTCCTGCACCGGGGAGCTGCCCTGGGAGTTGAGGGTCTGAGAGGGCAGTACATAGCTCTCTTCATAGAGGGAAGAACACTGTGGAGGCAGACCCCTGGCGTCTCAGCAGGGCAGAGGCCCCTCCTGCCTGGCATGCAAGGGTTGCTCACAAACAAAAGGGCACCAGCCTTGGCTGGCTCAGTGGGACTCTGCTGGGGAAACTGACACAGAAATAACCTCATGTAAAGAGTAAGAGGTAGAGGGCCAGGATACAAAAGCAGCTCAGTGTGCCATGTGGGAAACTGAGGTAGAGAGGCTGCTAAGAACCACACCACGTAAGGGCTGCCTTGGGAGTCTGAGCATCCTGAGGCTGGAAAGAGCCACTAGGGGCTTTCACGAAAAGTGACACAGTCAGACATGGGCTCACTTTGGCTGCTACAGGGCAATGATGTGGCTGGGACAAGGGAGGTGCCGGCCACTGGCACAAATGCCTAGACAGGCCGGGGTGTGTGTGTGTGTGTGTGTGTGTGTGTGTGTGTGTGTGTGTCTGAGGGCAGTGGCCCCAGAACAGCAAGAAGGGGTGTGGGGGGCATCAAAGGGATGGGGTAAAATCTAGAGAACAGGAGGAGGGGTGTAGGGACTAAGAGAAGCCTGGCTGGGGAGGGCCCAGAGATGAGAAAGGCTGGCCAGGCAGCCTTGGCCACCCCTGCTCCCCTTTCAGAGAGGGAGAGGCAGGCCCAGCACCCCAGGAGAGTAAGGCCAGCCGCTGGCTTCACAGTTAAATATCAAATTAGCTGAGAATGAAAATGGGGGAGAAATTAGGGTACCCTTCCTTTGGCCATCCAGGGCAGGTGGCCAGGACTGCTGTGGACAGCTGTGTGGGTTTTACACTGCTCAACAGGCTCTCTAGGCTGGCAGGGTCCAGGCTGACCTTGGGGAAGAAAGTTCGGGTCACGAAGTGCTTATACTCCAGGAAGGGGATGCCCTGGCTGCGGTTCAGCTCCTTGGTCAGGTCTGTCATATCCGTCTGCAGCTCAGCAAAGCCTGGTGGATATGTAGGCAGTGTGAGCAGATGAGAGCCCATCCCTCAGAGGGGAAAGCTGAGGCCCGGTCCTGCACAGTCCCCACCCACTACCTTTGCGGATTTCCTCCCGGATCTGAGATTCCATCTCTTCCATCTGCAGCAGGGTCTTCTGCCAGTAGCGCTCTGCCCGGCGGCTCTTGGTGCAGAAGACAAACAGCGCTGTGGACAATGGAGAGGGGGTCAGGCCTTAAAGCCCTTTGGAAAGCCTTTATTGTCACCTGCTGTATGCAGGGCTGGAGCCTAGAGGAAAAGGCTCTGTTCACTGCCTTGGCTCCAGCTCCTCCAGGCAGTGTGGGGTAGGGACCAGGCACCCTTGGCCCCCCAGGCCTCCTCCCAGGGCACCAGGGCAGAGGGCACAGAAAAATGGCCGGCAAAGCACCCCTTGACGACCAGTTCTTAGAAAAAGAAATGCATGTGTGTAAAACAGTGGTTAAGAGTGGCTTTTTCTGAGGGAGAGAATTCTTAGTGATTTGTTTTCTTTCTGCTTTTTAGCATTTTCTGTTCCTTCTTCAATGACCAGGTGTTACTTATGAATTAAGAAACTTTAAAAAGCATATTATGAAGCCATTTTCCATTATAATCCTTTTCTGGGGCAAGGGGAAGGGTATATATATTATATATACATATATATATATATTTTATATATATAATATATATAATAAAATATATATATATATAAAATGTATAAAAATATTTTATATATACATTATTTTTTAGAAAAGAGACCAAAAATATATGAGAATATGCAGGGTGTTAATGATGATGGTATTTTCCCCTTTTATCTTCCAGTATTCTCTAAAATATTTTCCTTGAATATATTCATTTTATTTAAATAGCTTTATTGAGATATAACACACGTATCACATAATCCATCCATTTAAAGTGTGTAACTCAATGGTTTGTAGTACAGGGTGGCTGTAAATTTCTTGTGCCATTTAAAGTAGACAACTATTTTAAATGACACAAAAACTTCATGGCCCCCCTGTAGATTCACGGAGTTGTACACAGATGCCACATCAATCACTCAGAGATAACCATGTCCGCTATCTAATTTTACAGCATTTTATTGCCTCCAAGAATACCTGCATCCATTAGCCAGTCCCTGCCCCAGCTCCTCGCAACCACTAATCAGCTTCCGTCTCCATGGACATTTCATGAAGATGGAATCTCACAACATCTAGTGGCTTCTTTCATTAGCATCCCATTTTCAAGGTTCATTCAGGCTGTACAGGTATTAGCACTTCACTCCTTTCTATGGCTGGATAATGTTTCCGTGTATGGATGTATCACGAGTTGTCCATTTAGTAGTTGATGGGCATTGGGGCTGTTTGGACCTCTTGGTTATTATAAATAACAATGTTATAAATAACATGTTTTTGTGTGGACATGGTATAATTTCTCTCAAGTAGACCCCCTCCAAGTGAAATGCTTAGTCATAGCATAACTGTGTGTTTAACATTTTGAGGAACTGTTTTCCAAAGCTGCTCTGCCATTTTCCAGTCTCTCCAGCAGTGAAGGAGGGTTGCACCTTCTCTGCTACATTGAGCATATTACTGTATAACCATTACTTTAAGAGTGGTATTGCCCTCCAGACGTTGTAGGTCAAGCTTCCCTGAACAACCCTCTCTTAAAGTGCCTTCAGTAGCTTTCTACCGACTAGAGAACACGGCTCTAAATTCCTCTGCTTGGCAATCGGGGCCCATGGCCTGGGCCCAGCACATTCTTCCAACATCTACCATCTGCCGGCCAATGGTGCTGTCGCCAGGGTGCACCTGACCCCGCCTCTGGGTTCCTACTTCCAAGCCTTTGTCTAAGCTGTGCCTTCAGTTCACCTTGAACCCCCCTTATCTGCTACTCTTCAGAGGGCCTGGGGAAAGGTGGGCAGGTCTGCCCTCCGAGGGTCCCAAGGGTAGGGCTCCTTACCCACCACGGAGAGCAGCAGCAGGATGCTACAGATGACAATGGACACGATAATGGCCGTCTCGCTGCCCCCCAGCTGCAGTGTGGCAAGGGTCTGGTTAAAGTTTCCTACCTGGATCTGCACAGAGGTGGGAGAAGGGGGTTGAAGCTTTCACGGACTTACACCGTAGCTCTTACCCTAACTTGCTGTGAGCTTTTCCCTCTCACTGGCCTTGGCAAAGTCATCTAACCTCTCTGAGCCTCAGATGCCACATCAATAACACAGAGATAACCATGTCCACCTCCTAGGGACACTGTGAGGGCTAAATGAGGTGATACTTGTTAGGCCCTTGGCCTGCCACAGAACCGAGAGTCAATATGGGGGCTGTGATTATTATTATAAGCTGGAAGCAGCAACAGAGGAACCAGAAAAGGGCAGTTCATGGGGCCTGAATGCTGTTCCCAAGCATCTGTAGGGCTGCCCTAGGACCAGGGGGCAGGTGGGTGAGGGCTCAGAAGGCAGGGATGGGACGGAGGTGTCGGTCGAAGAGAGCTGTCCAGGAGTGGCATGTGTGTGTTGCCAGCGAGGGAGTGAGTTCCTCATCATAGGAGGTGTGCAAGTAGGTACAGTGCAGAAAAGATCCCATTTTCTGGACCGACTCTGCTCCTCCTGCTTCCCTCCTCTCAGGGCCTTTACCTGATGACTGGCAGCTCAGGATTCAGGTGGGATACCAAGTGGGACAGGGGCAACTTCTTCTGGCTTTTGAAAGTCTAGCCTTATCAAGCCCACATGGGCAGATCATTGGACTGATGGATCAGTGGCCATCGGTCACTAAGTTCTTGGGCCTCAGTTTCCTCATCTGTTAAGTGGGGAGGAAAAGCTCTGCTTTGCTTCACTTGCCTAAGCTACTGGTGTGCAAACGCTCAGTGAGTTCTGGTCTGGGGGCCAGGTCCACCTCTGCCTCCAGTGCCCTGTGCACTCACAGTGATGGGCAGCTGCCCCTCGGTGGCTCCCAGGGACTCGTTGACCGAGCAGTGGATGACTCTGTCTGAGACAATCTGGATGTCACAGGCCACTTGGCCAATCTTGACACGGTACTCATGGCTCTGGAGCCCCAGGCTGTCCTGCTCCTTCTGTGGGTGCAGAGGGAGGCACTCGGGGAAGCTCACCAAGCCAGCCGCACCCACCGCTTACTCCCACCTGCCCGGCACCCTCCGCGCTCACGTGGATGACCAGGGTGAGAGGCTCCCCGGGGTGGTGCTTGATCCACTTCTCTCTCTTGGCTGTGGAGAACTGTGGGTTGGGGAGGTAGTCCAGGCGGAACCTGCTGGCCCGCTGCGCCTCCTCAGGCTCCAGCAGCTCCTCAGCCACAGCCACCTCGTCCGCGTAGGCCCGGCCATTGATGAAGAAGTTCACGGGTGCTGACGCGTTGCTCAGGGCCCCAGGAGATGGGCAAGTGATGAGGGTGGAGTTGAGAACCTTGCAGAGCTGGTGCAGGAGGGCCGGGGCCAAGGCCGGGCCACAGATGGAAGAATAGAGAAATGAGAGAGTGAGGTTTCCAGAGACAGAGAGAGAGGAAGAGGGGCAGGGAAAGACCCACGACAGAACGACAGAGACCAGGAGACGCAGAGAGGGACAGAGGGGCATGCAGACGTTGTCGAGGAGGCCTGGCCAGTCAGGGCCCCTGCCCACCTCCCACCTGTCGGGTCCCGGCCCCCTCACCGTGGGCTCCCGGCCAATGTGGTGTACGGCCATGGACACGTTCTGCACCATGTGGAAACGCTCGCCGGCCACCGTGATGGTCCTGCCACCGCTGTAGGGGGCAGCAAAACCCATCAGCTCACCTGCTGCTCCAGGGATCCAGGCCTGGCCAGTGGGGAAGGACGGGGACTGGGCTTCACCTGACAGGGCTGCGGCGAGGACTGATGGCCGTGATGACCGGGTTCTGCATGTACCAGAAGGTGAGGTTGCCATGCACACAGCCCCGGTGCTCAAAGCGCACACACACAGGCACGGCAGCTGGCAGGGCCCCCCCAGGCATGGTGCAGGTGATGCTGCTGTCCCTGCGCCTGTGGGGGTAGTAGGCATTATCGGTGGGGGCTACCTCCAGCTGCCACCCACTGCCGATGCCCCACAACCCAGGGCACAGGCCCACGTGCTTGGCCCAGGTTCAAGGCCTCCTTGACTGGTCCCAACTTCATCTCTGCTCCCTTTAACAGAGCCCCAAAGCACTTTTCCCCCAATCCTGGGCCCATGGAGGTTTGCATTTCCTATGGGTGTGTCCACCTTCCCCATGAGGGCGACGCTGGGCTCCTCTTGGTGTCCCCAGCTATGCCCATCCATGGGGCCTGGTACATAGTAAGTATGTAATAAAAACAAAGGACTTTCGTCAAGAAGGCTCCAGACAACAACCTTGCCATTCACCACACCCGTGGGCCAGACAGAGGATCCCAGAGTGTCCGGCGTCATCATTGAACTGCAGCTGTCACCTATGCAGCACCTGGGGCACGCTGGACACAGAGCACTGTCCATAACTCACTGGGACTATTCTGACCAGAGGAAACTGAGACTCAGAGAAGGGAGGGGCTTGCCTAAGGGGACATGGCCAGTGAAGACCTGGGTGGTACTTGGTACAAGGATGTTCCCTGGCCTGCCAGCCCACCCACCCTGTGGGATTCTCTGGGCCTGGCCCAGGGCCTTACGTGAGCTCTGTGCAGGGGTCTGTGCCATTGACCAGGACCTGGAGCTCGGAGCCCACATGGAGGTCACTCCCGTGGATGGTGATCCTGGTGCCGCCTGCCTGGGGGCCCATGGCAGGCTCCAGGGAGTGGACCAGGGGCAGCTGTGGGGAGGAAGGCAGCAATTAGGACTCGGCCAGGCTGCAGGGGTATGTGTAGGGTCTGAGCCAGACGGCAGGGTGTAGCCCCCCTTACCACGTAGGAGAAGCGCTCCCGAGACCTGCCCTCCTTGGAGGCGTTCACTGTCACCACATCTGATAACAGCCCTGGGGCTGGCCCTGTGGCACACACGATCCTGAGAGGAGGCAGCTGTGGTCAGCAGGAGCAGGCGGTGGGTCCTGGGGACCCTCTAGGGCCACCCTAGTGCCAGGCTCAGAAGCTCGCCCTCTACCCCACGTGTTTCTCATAGTTCTACAGTTGTAAGCCAAGAGGTGGGGGATGAGATGGCCTCTGACTATGAGCTGATTACTGGGCTGGCAGACTGATGGTCTCATCTATAAGCCTGAGCTAGGGCCACCCAACTCCCTCCCTGCTCACAAACATTTCCTGGGGCCCCTCCTGGACAGATCCAACAGCTGCAGACCCAGATCTTTATACAAGGCTGGTCACCCCCAAGTTTTAGCTGCAAATCACTTCCATCAGAGCAAGGCTTATGTGGAAGGAAGGGTCGCTAGGGGCACATGGGGGTGGGGGCTTCCCAAAAGAGTGGGCATTGGAGCCCGATCAGGAAGGATAAAGAGGACAGTCCCAGGCAGAACAGGCCAGGCCTGAGCAAAGTCCAGAGGCCCCAATGACAGAGGCTCCCGGAGAGGAGCAGGGTGTGGGGAGAGGGTGGGGCACTGCGGTTACTCACTCCTCCGACACCGTGTATCTGTCGGCCAGCGGCTCACAGGCCACGCTGCCGATCCACACGCCATGGGCCACATCACTGAGTCGCCGGCCCAGGTTCCTGCCGCGGATGGTCAGCAGAGTCCCTCCATCCAGGGGGCCACTCAGGGGCTCAATCTGCCAGGTGACCAGAGAAGGGCGCATGGGTTCTGAGACTGGGGGACCAGCAGGCTTCCCTTCCCATGGTCAGAGGCAGCCAGGGAGGCGCAGGGAGGGCTGGGACAGCAAGTCACTTGGCCAACAGCATATGCCGGTGTTACTGAGCTCATAGGGGTCTGAGGATGCCACTCGGGGGACATCGAGGGCAGCTCGCAGTGGCCATGTCTAACCACAGGACCCTGTGTCCCAGGCAGAGCTGACCAGGCATGAGGTAGGTATCTGCCCCAGGCTAAGACAACCAGAATACTTCTTGGATGTTTTTCTTTTTTTTTTTTTTTCGTGAGGCCCCACTTTCATGGTCTGTATTCGTACTGAAAATCAAGATCAAGCGAGCTTTTGCCCTTCTGCTCCACGGGAGGTGGATGTTTTTCTTAATTAAAACAGAGGCTTAGGGGTTACTGGTAGCTTCAATTATCAAGGTTTTTGGCCTTTACTAATACTCAGCCCCAGAGTCTTCTCCATCCTGCATTTCCGATGCCCCTACGCTGTGATTTTTCTCCATAGCACTCACTACCTTCTATGTAAGATAGAATTTACTCCTTCCCTTGTTCACTGGTGCCTGCCTCCCCCACGGAAGCACCTACTCCATGAGCCAGGGCACTTTGTTTGACACCACAGGCATGCACCTGTGGAGGTACCTGCCCACGTACACGTGTGCCCATGAGACCCTGAGGATGTGTGACCTGCATGGGGCAATAAGCGTGTGCCCAGACAGAGGTGTGGGTTCAAGGGGCCTCCATGGGGTGTGCTTACCTCACGGATCTCTGGGGCAGGGCAGGCGCCAGGTAGGGGCTGGATGGGGCCCCGCAGGCGGCAGCCATCACTCCACATGCACAGATGACCCTGGTCCTCGCGGCCCAGGCACTGGGAACAATCGGGGCTGCCCATGGCGCAGTTGTAGACCACGACTAGGAGAGACACAGGGCGGCACGAGTCAGTCCCACTCTGCAGCATGGCCCCATTACCACTGTCTCCTCTACTTCACTGACTGTCCAGTGGGCTGCACCCTGTCACTATGGTGTCCCCCACAGAGGCAGGTCCTGGTTCTGAGGGTCAGGACTCTGTGAGGTTCCTAGTACCTTCCTTCTCCAAAGCCCTGGGTCTGTGTCTAGCACAGTGCAGCCGCAGCCCCTTTAATCCCCTCTACCTGCAGGAAGGTGAGAGCTAATGATTCTGTCGGGAGCAAGCTATTAATCAGACCCATTTTATAGAGAAGAGACTGAGGCTCACAGAGGAGTGACTTGCCCAAGCTCACACAGCAGGTGAGCAGCAGAGCAGGGATTCACACCTTGGTGGTCTGATCACCTCACAGTGGGGCTCTGGGATGTTGGGGGGCCTGAGAAGGGCAGGTTCTGAGGACTCCAGGGCCTCAAACTCTTGAATGGCCCAAGGAGGAGGGCAGGGAAGGTCCGTCAGTGTCCCAGGTATACAGGAATGTTCTGGGGCCTCACTGTGGCCTTTTTTTTTAGACAGAGTCTCACTCTGTCGCCCTGGGGTTGAATGCTGTGTCATCATCATAGCTCACAGCAACCTCAAACTCTTGTGCTTGAGCGATCCTCCTGCCTCAGCCTCTGAGTAGATGGGACTACAGGCACCCATCACAACACCTGGCTAGTTTTTCTATTATTTATTATTATTATTATTTTTAGTAGAGTCAAACTCCTGAGCTCAAGTAAGCTACCCACCTCAGCTTCTGTGATCTTAATAGTGGGAATCTGGAGGGCCCCAGGTCCACCAGGAATGTCTAAGATTCCCCACAGACAGGTGGGCCCCCAGAGGGTTGATTCAAGATATATGGTACCAGTGACAGCACCAACCACCACTTGGGGGTGCAGACTACACAAGACACTGTTCTAAAGGCATCAGCTCATCAAATCCCTACCAGGCCCTCCGTGAAGTGACTGTGCCCTTGTCTCACATGAGACACAGAAAGCTAAGGCTTAGTGAGCTGCCGAAATTGCACTGGTATGGAGATGACTGAGGGCCTCATGGTGCCTGGAGGAATGGTAGGGCTGAGACCCAAGTTTGCTTGTGTGCTGGGGAACCCCAGGTTAAGTCCTAGGACCATGTGGCAACCAGCAAAATGAATCCCCCAAGGCTGAGCCCCTCCCCCTGTGCCGAGTCCGATGTGGCCATGTGCAGTGGATGGAGGTGCCCCCACCTGTCATGGGGTCAGGGCTGTCCAGGAATCGGGCTGGCCACCCTTTTAGTTGTAGGCTGAGCGGAAACACCTGGCTCTTCTGGGCTGTGTGCAGCTGCAAAAGGGTAGGAAAGAGCATAAGGGACCTGGGTGGTGTCCGGGTCTCTGAGGGGGTGAGGTGGGTCATGGAGACAGATGAGGGCAAGGCTGTTGGGATGGACAACCAAGGGCAAGGTGGATGGGGTGGGGAGGAAGGGGTACAGTGTCTGAACTCGGGCAGGCCACTCCCTGCTGCCCTCTCATTGCAGCCACACCACTCACCACCACTTGGTTGCAGCGTACAACAGATTCATTTTCCCATACAGCCTCGAAGATCTCCTCCAGCCCAAAGCTACAGTCTAGGGCTGAACCCTGCAGGAAACAGGGAGGAGAAAGGGGATTTGAAGAGAGCCAAGTCTGCACACACTGCCCTCCACATCTGCTAGTACCTCACGGACTGCTGACCTAAAAAGTGGGCTTGGCTGGGGCAGTGCCTGTGGCTCAGTAAGTAGGGTGCCGACCCCATATGCCAAGGGTGGCGGGTTCAAATCTAGCCCTGGCCAAACTGCAACAAAAAAATACCCGGGCGTTGTGGCCGGCGCCTGTGGTCCCAGCTGCTCAGGAGGCTGAGGCAAGAGAGTCACGTAGGCTCAAGTTAGAGGTTGCTGTGAGCCCTGTGACGTCATGGCACTCTACCCAAGGGCGGTACAGTGAGACTCTGTCTCTACAAAAAAAAAAAAAAGTGGGCTTGGGCCCAATGACAGGCCTTTGCCTGGGCCATGCCATCCCCTAGAATTCCCTTCCTGGCCATCATGCCCAACGCCTGAGGTAGGCAAGGGGTGAACAAACACCTAGGACTTTGGCCTTGTGCTTTCTGTGCCACTAAAAAGCCTCTCAGCCAAGCGCGGTGGTTCATGCCTGTGATCCCAGCACTTCGGGGGGCGAAGATGGGAGGATCGCTTGAGCCAGGAATTAGAGGCTGCAGTGAGCTACGATATGCCACTGTATTCCTGCCTGGGCAACAGAGCGAGACCATCTCAGAGAAAGAAAAAAAAGCCTCTCCAGGATCCCACAGGGGCCTAAACCAGAGCCTTCGCACCTCTGTGCTACAAGGCCATGGCTCAGACAAACCGGACACTCTTCAACACAGCACAGACTCTCCTGCCCTAGCCCTTGCCCAAACACCCTCCTCCACCTGAACAGACCATCTCCCTTTTTCCACCCAGCAAAACTCAACACAACTATCAAAATCCAGCTCAAATACCCCATGCTCCAAAGCCTTCCCAGATGCTCTCCTCCAATCAGAGTGCCCCTCATTTGATCAAGCATTCATTCATTCAGCAATGACTATCTGGCTGTGTGCTGGGGACTCTGTGAAGCTCCTAAAGTCTCGCCCCACCTGTGTGTCAGGCCCTACGCTTAGCCCCTTGCCCCGGCTCTGTTTATACTTCTCTCCTAAGCCAGTGTGAAAGGGCCCCTTTGACCCCCACCTCCAAGGGCAGCAGAAAGCAGGTAGAAAATCTCAGGTTCTACCTTACTCAGGCCTGGATTCAAATTCCACCTCAGCTAGTTCGTAGCTGAGTGATGGTATGCAAGTTGCTCTCTCTGAGCCTTAGTTTTCGTAACTGTACAATTGAAACAGGCTTCCCTACCTTGCAGGGTTGCTGGGGAAACTAGAGATTGTGTATCTTAGTGAGTTGCACACTGTAGGTGGCTAATATGTGCTTGCTATTATTAGTATGCAGGAGGTGTTCATAGATGTTTGTTAAATGAAAAAACAGGGTTCAATTCCCCAGTCTCATCTTGCTTTCTCAGGAACAGCATCAGTACATATTTGCTGAGTGAACGAACCCCGGCTTCAAGTATTAAGCTAAGTCCCCAGCCAGCTGCAGGACAGGCACCATGTTTATGTGCCCGTCAGTGGCAGATGTGACACTCTAAGGAGAAAGCAAGTCAATCTTCCCCTTTCTGGGGCCCCACCCAGGAAGCTCATAAAGGAAGGTGACTGATGACCGGACCAAAAGCCCGTTTTATCCCCTGCTGCACTGATCTGGAAAAGGGTGCATCCTCTGAGTCCTTAGCTGTCTAAGGATAGCAGATACAGCCTATCCTAGGGTTCCAGGGTATAGGTCAGCAAACAGGCCCTGCTGCAGAGCTCAGGCCCTACTAATGTTCCAGAAGCAGGCCTGGGGGCAGGAGGGCAGGAGGGCAGGAATCCCTGCAGCCCAGTGACAGTAGACTTGCCCCAAGACACAGCTGGAAGGAATCAGCTGGGACTCACAGTAGGGCTTGGGTCTCCCTGTCCCAGGCTCCTATAGATCAGGGGGGCAGACCTGCCCTTCCAACGTGCCCAGGCCCCTTGAAGGGTGGGGCTTGAGGGCAGAGGGCAGGCTCCTCCCTGGCCCTCCCAAGGCTCCAGCCCCTGCCACGAGGCTTCACGATATATCACAGATGCCTGGCACGTGGCCCCCACGTGTGACAGCCCTCTGTGCCTTAGCTCCTGTGTGGGAGCGACAGATGGTGAGTCCCTGGGAGCTGGGGAGGGGTGGCTGGCTCACTTCCAGATAGCGTCAACACGAAAGCTTCCCACCCAGCACGCTCCTCCAGAAGGCGCCCAGAAAGGAGCTGTGTGCTGTCCCCCCAGCCTGATGGGGGACAGAGCTGGGTGCAGGGAAGAGCACTGGGTTGGCAGTCCAGGGTGAGTGCAGTCCAGTCCTACACTGCGTGACCAGTGTCACATACTCCCTATCCTGGGCCTCACTGTTTCCTTCTGGACAATGGGGGATAGGGTGGAAAGGGGCTCTCTGGTCATTCTCCAGGGAAGACCTAGAAGCCACCAACTGGGCAGGCAGGCTCGCCTAGGGGCAGGGCAGGCAGGTCCCAACACCCACCCTGGGGCACTGGCCAGGCCTTAGCAGCTGTGAGCCTGTCCCTTGTCACCACTCCCCTTTTCCCAGCCTTGTGCAACTGGAGCGGGGCTTTCTCACACGGAACTTGGAAACTCAGAGAAAGAACAGCAAAGCCCACACAGGTGCCAAAGCATCAGTGGTCAGCCCAGAGCAGGGTCACCATCATGAACCTGAGGGACAGTTGGCCTGCATACTCCCAGCCTCCTCCCAGCCCACTCCAGTCTGGCCCGGCCTCTACTTACTTGGAAAAAAGCAGCGTTGGCCAGAGGCACCAGGATGTCCTGGGAGCCGCCAGTGGGTACGGGTGCCAGGGGTGAGGGCAGGGTCTGGGGGCAGTCCTGGGGTCTCTGTGGTGGAAACAAGAGGAGGGTCACGCACACACAGGGGTGTTTCAGAGGAGAGGTAGGAAGATTCACTGTACCCATCCTGCCCCATGCAGGAGGCACCAGGCAGCCTGTGTGGTAAGGAAACATTCATGACAAAGTCCCCATAGGGCCTGTGCCCAGGCCGCCACACACTGCCTGGTTTAATCCTCATGGAGATCCTAGGGCAGGTTTTATAAGCCCAGTTATTAGTGAGGAAACTGAGGCAGAGACAAAATTACCTGCCCACTGGTGAAGCCAGATTCTTCTGTGACTGCTCCCTGGCCTCAGAGAGGCTGAGTTCAAGGCCCAGCTCTCCTCACTGTCCCAACCGTAGGACAAGGAGTGGCGCCCACTCTCTGGGACTCCACACAGGGGTGAAACCCCTATTTGCAAACTGAGTTAAGCAATTCAGGAAAGAGAAACCCTAGGCTTCTGAATAGCCCATGAAAAATAGCTGCCATGAAGGCTAGAATTGCCAGGAGGACAATTTTTCTTCTTTTTTTTAAGAGATGGGGTCTTATTCTGTTGTCCAGGCTGGATTGAAGTGGCATCATCACAGCTCACAGCAAACTCAAACTCCTGGGGTCAAAGCATCCTCCCGCCTCACTCCCTCCTCCCCACCCAGTAGCTGGGACTATAGGCATGCACCATCATGCCCAGCTAATTCTTTTTAAAAAAAATATTTTCTACAGGCTGGGTGCGGTGGCTCATGTCTGTAATCCTAGCACTCTGAGAGGCCAAGGCAGGTGGATTGCCTGAGCTCACAGGTTTGAGACTGGCCTGAACCAGAGCCAGAGTGAGACCTCATCTCTAAAAATAGCCGGGCATTATGGCAGGTGCCTGTAGTCCCAGCTACTTGGGAAGCTGAGGCAAAAGAATCGCTTAAGTCCAAGAGTTTGAGGTTGCTGTGAGCTGTGATGCCATAGCACTCTACTCAGTGTGACATAGTGAGGCTTATCTAAAAAAAAAAAAAAAAAATTTTGTAGAGACAGGGTCTTAATATGTTGCCCAGACTGGTCTCGAACTCTTGGCCTCAGCGATCCTCCAACCTCAGCCTCCCAAAGTGCTGGGATTATGCACAAACCATCACGCCTGGCCCAGGAGAACAATTTAAAAGGGCCCTGGTACCACTAGGCTCCAGGGGACACCCCTCCCCCTGCCTACTATGCGTCACAGCCTCAGGGTGAAGGTGCTGTTCCCCAGATACTCTGAAGAAGGCCCTGGACTCTGGGTAGCACAGTGGGTGACAGATCATTGTCCCCTGTGTTGGAGGTGGAGTCTCTAAGGCCTGGCAGAGCAGTGCTGCTTCATGGAAGGAAGGAGGGAGGGTGAGGAGGGGAGAAGGAAGGAGGAGGGGAGGGAGGACTGAAGAGGAGGGAGGAAAGAGACAAGGGAGAAAAGGGAGGGGGAACAGAGGGAGAGGAGGTCCTAGGGCTTCAAGGGGGTGAGGGCTGCAGAGGGCAGAGGGCAGAGTTGGGCTCTGAAGCCCCACACGTCTCACTCCAGGGTTCCTCTGGGCCTGTCCCCTGCTGCTGGAGACTGGAGGCCTGATTTGGGGACTGCTGTCCCCAGGCTCCTAGGTTCCATGCCCCATGTACAGAATAAAAAACTGAGGCCCGGGGGAGAGAGTGGGGCTGTGGCTGCCCTATCCACCTGGACCTGCCCCCAGTGAGCCAGAGAGTCTGACCTGCTGAGACCATGAGCGAGGGCAGAATCAGGGACCCTGGAGCAGCCACACCCACACCCACACCCAGGAGCCCAGCAGGGACCCTCCAGCCCAGGGGCCTCCTGCTCTGTGCTGCTCCTGCCCAAGTCTGGCTAGGGAAGGGTTTGGGTTAGAATCAGGCCAGGAAGCAAAGGCACACAGTGGGCCATGTGTGTCCTCCTGAGGTCACCCAGCTGGGGCCAAGGGCCTCAGCATAAACTTTGGGGTGCTAGATCCTAGGATCTTTTTTCTTTAGTCTAGATTGGACAGGGAGCTCCTTGAGGGCAGGACAGAAGCTGACTCCTCTCAGGGACCCCAGGACAAAACAGACCTCAAGGGGAGGCCAATGACAAAAATAAGAAATGATGCTGATGCTGTAATCGCAGCTGCAGCAGCTCCCGCAGCCCAGACTCATCCACCACCTCTCCTCCCAGGTAGACACTATCGTCACACCCATTTTGCAGGCCAGGGGGCTGAAGCACAGGGAAGCTCCGTGTCGTGCCCAAGGTGGGATGGGCAGCACAGGAAAGTTGTGGTCATCCAGTTTGCTGGCCACAAGGACAGGGTGTGAGTTTCCCAGGGGACAGCACCCCATGCAGACCACAGGGGCCTTGACTGAACAAATGACTGAAGAGGCCCGGCTGGGCCTCCCGAGCTGGCCCCAAGGGTGGGGTGGTAGGAGCTGGTGCCCAGCTCACTGTGTGAACACACAGGTGCTGTTCCTCTGGGCCTCTGTGTGTTCACCTACGGGATGGAGCTTTCAGGGAGAAACCTCTCGATAGAGCCATCCCAGGCTCCTTGCCGGCCCCAGGCTGCTGTCCTGTGGGTAAGCCCCATGGAATCCTAGGGACTAGAACCCACATGTTTCCAATCAGGTTTCACAGATGCTGCCAGGTCTGCTTTGCAGCTGGCTGGGGGCCCAGCATCTCCACCATGCCAGCACCCTCTACCCCATGGGTAGGTGGCTAAGTGCAGGGGCCGGAGAAATGAATAATAATAGGGCCATCCCTGAGTACCACCCTACTCCCTATAACCACTTGTCAACCATGGCCACTGGGACGCTTGTGTCCACCCTCCATACCTGTGCCCTTATGCAGCTCTTACCCCTCATCTCACCCTGGGGCGTCTGCTATGCCTCCATGGAGACAGCTGGGGAGGCCTTTGGCCACCACCATTTGCCAAGTGTATCTGCCTTGGCCTTGGGAGAACCTCCCCCCACAGGCCTGCAGTTTGGGAAGACTGCACTCCCCATCCCCAGGGACAGGCAGGTGCCCGGGGCCACCCTGGCCTCAGCAAATGGTTCAGGAAGTGCAAGGGACCCTAGTTCAGCAACAAGCCTCAACCAAAGGACTTCTGCAGGGCCAGTGAGAAAGAGAAGCTCTCTGGTTTCCTGGTGTCAGGAGCCAGCCTGGAGCTGCTGAGGCCATCTCAGTGCAGGGAGGGGAAGGTCTGCTGGAGCACAGAGCCCACCCGGCGGTGGGGGGGCCTTGCTGGCACCGTTGGAATCCCTGGATCCAGCAGTGCCCGATTCCACCCTGACTTTTCACTTACAATTAATTCTGCGGATTAAAGCCAGTCTGGGCCAGGCTACTCCTGCTTGCCACCCAAAGAATCTGGGACCCCTCCTATCCCAAGCCCAGCAATCAACACCCCAAAAGGGCAAGTGGCCACTCCCTTTGCTGGAGCATGGGACAAGCCATGGCCTGCAGGCTCAGAAACCACGGCTGACTGGCTGTGCTCTGGGCAGGTCGAAGAAGGCAAGAGAATAGGACGGGGACAGGGCCACAGTGAACCCCGATGTGGGCCCAGCACACATGGTTCACGGACAGCCTCACCTGTCACCCAGCCAGAGCTCATGGAGAACAGAGTGGGGTGGGCATGGATCCCTCATGGGCCAGCTGGGAAACCGAGGCTGGAGGAGTCCCTGCAGCTCTCCCTTGGTCTCTCCCAGGCTTGAGGGGTGAGAGATGGTGTTCTAATTCAGCAGAGCAGAGTGACTCAGGGACCCTGAATCCACCTGACCTGGCCCCTCCCTACCTTTCTACACCCCTGGGCCCCTCCCATGTTCCTACCAAGCCACTCTCTGCACCGGCTTCCATGGTATGGTCCACGCTGTGTCCTCCACCCAGGGACTCACCTCCTATCCACTCAGACCCTCAATGCTTGTGACCCAATGTCACACCACCTTGCAGAAGCCACTTCAGGGAGGCTACATCATCCCCCAGGCACCTGAAAACACTTCCTTCATGTGGGGACCGTGGGGACCATGAGGACAGGGCACCCAGGCCCTAGCATCCCCCTTCCTGGGGCCACTTCTGCTCCCAGCTTCTGAGGGGCCCTGGTGGGTGAGCACTGCCCAGCCCAGAGAGGCACGGCGCCTCCTGAGTCAACGTGCACTTAACTAAATGTCCAGCTAAGCATCAGCTCAGGGCTTCCTCCAGGCCCAGGCAGAGGCCGCCTTTCCTGCTCCTAGATGATGATCAGGCTCCCTCCATCCCCACACCAGCTCCTCACCAGAAGAACTATAGACCTGGGGGGACAGCAGTCTGGTGGGGGCTGCCACAAAAATGCCACCTAGCTGGGAGCTCCTAGGCACCTCTCAAGACTAGACAGAGAGGTCCTTCTCAAGTGAAGTCCTCCCTGGCCAGCCCACCCAGAGTAGCCATCAGCTCCCAAGTAATGTGGTGGGACTATGTGCCAGGTACAGAGCTGGCACCTTATAGGTGCAATTCCAGATCCCCACTCTGACCCTTGAGATACCCCATTTTACAGACGGGGAAACAGAGGCATAGAGGAACTCAGCAGCTTGCCCAGGATGTCACAGCCACAACTCGTTCTGAGGCTCTGGACTCACTCTGGGAGGGCAGGACTACATCTAACTAGTTTCGTCCCAGGGGTTCCTCAGACCCACAGAAGGCACTTAGGGCACTCTGACTCGAGTGATGAGGCTGGGTCCCCTCACCCTACCACCCCTCTGGGTGCTTCATTCTGACATACTTGAGTCCCTCCCATGTCCCCAGCCCTGGGCTGGGACTTGGAAGGAAAAGATGTGATTGAGATGGAGTCCCCAAGCCAGAGTCAGGATTCCCTGACTGTGGGATCCTGGGGTCCAGGATAGGGGGCTGGGGCTCCTCTATGGTTCAGCCACATGCCCACCAGGGCTTTCCCCAGTGTCTGAAGCCCACATCACTGTGACTTTTTTTCTTTTTTCTTTTTTACCTGAGACAGGGTCTAGCTTCAGGTAGAGAGCCCTGGGTAGAGTACAGTGGCCGTCATAATAGCTCACTCCAGTTTCAAACTCTTGGGCTTAAATGATCTTCCCACTTTGGCCTCCACAAGTGCTAGCATTACAGGCATGAGCCACTGTGCCTGGCCATGCGCCCCCTGTGAGTGAAGTATCACTGCTGCGGACTCTCTTTCCAGGAAGTTATGAGGCTTAGGTGCAGGTGCCAAGAGCAGAGCCCTGGCCGAGGCCCTGCAGCCCCCTCCTTAGCACCACCGTGTGTTCCCTGAGCCCAGTGCCAGGATGCTGGGGCTTCAAATGCTTTGGGACTAGGGCTGCTTGCCTGGGGTGCATGCCCAGAATAGGGCTCCTGTAACCTCCTTCTTTGGGGAGTAAGGCACAGGCCTCATGTTGGCTACCTCAGTCCTGCTATCAGAAAATGGGTGGGAGGGTCTCTGTTCTTGAGAGAGGGGCTGTAGGCAGGACCTGGGGCCTCCTCGCAGCCCCTCACAAACCTGACAGGATGAGGGCAAGGGGCCCAGCAGCCAGCTCTGAGAGGGCAGAGCTGTGATCTCAGGAACCTGGCACATCCCACCTCGTCACTCAAAGTCCCAGGAAACCTATTTGGTCATCTCTGGAATAGGCTGGAGTGGCCCTAGATGCTCTTTGGCCACCTGGCAAGTGAACATATTCCATAAACCAACCAGAGGCAAGGAGTATGGCCATGACCATTTTTTAAATTTCCTCCCCCCCACCCTGCTCCTATTTAATTGATTAAGTCAGGCCACCCTGCAGCACTGGGGAGATACTGGCTCCAGTGAGCGTGGAACTAGCATGGAACCTGCTGGGTGGGCTCCCAGCTGCACAGAAGCACCCATGGAAGCCGTGCAGATAGTGGCTCGGCAGGAACATGGGAGGGTCCGTGGGGTGTAGAAAGATAGGGAAGGACCAGATCAGGTGGATTCAGGGTCCCTGGGTCACTCTGCTCTGCCAGATTGGGACACCAACTCTCACCTGTCAAGCTTTGGGAGAGCCCAAGGGACCCACATAAGAAAAGGAACTGGGAGCAGGTGGACTCTGCAGCAGCAACCCTCCCTGGTCAGGGACAGCTGTAGCACCACTCATCCCTGGGGCCCCACTGTCCACGGGAAAGCCAAGGCCAGAGGCTTTTCTACCCAGTTCCTGATTTTTAGAAGAGGGGAGATGGGTCCCAGAGCCAAAGAGACATGAATTTAAGGCCCAGTGTGATACTTCCCACTGGGTGGCCTTAAGCCAATCTCCTCTCTGGGCCTTAGAAACAACTGCCTGTGGTTGATGAAAATATTGAAGGTAAAATTAAACCCAATCCAGCACCAGCGTGATGGGTGGGAATGGGTGCTTCTGTGCAGGTGGGACCATAAATTGGCTCGGACTTTCTGGCAATCAGTTGAGTTAAAGATGTAAAATTACAGCCACATTCTCACCTCAAAATGTCATTTCTAAGGTTTTGTCTTCAGGGAATAATTAAAGATATGCAGTGTCCTGACTATATTAAAATGCAAACAAACAAACAAAAAAAAAGCCCGGCACAGTGGATTACGCCCAGCAGTTTGGGAGGCTGAGGCAGGAGGATCCTTGAGCCCAGGAGTTCAAGGCTGCAGTGACCCGTGATGGGGCCCCTGTACTGTAGCCTGGGCAACAGAGCAAGAGCCTGTTTCTTCAAAAAAGAAAATGCATAAAAGAGACGTGGGATGAGTACTGTGTCCAGCAACGGGGACCAGTTAAATGTGCTATGGTGTGTAGTGAGCCCCACATAGCTGCTCAATCCAAAACTAAGGAAGAATAAACATGCAAACACATGGGGGGATATTCTCAACGTATGAAATTTGTTTAAAAGGTAATGAAACAGTGAAGGTGGAGGGGGTCCCCCCTCCTGCCTTACCATGGGGTTTGGTGAGGCTTCGCACTGAGACTGGTTGGAGACACAGGTGTGCTTCTTGGTACACCAGAAACAGGGCCACTGTGTTGACAGACAGCTGGTGCAGCTGGAAGACAGGGGGCCTCTCAGGCTCGGCTTCCCACCCGTCCCCTCACATCTGCCCCCAGGAACCCCAAAGGCAAATCCCAGCACAGGGAAGGGTCTTTCTCATCATTGGAGCTGCCTGGGAGGGGTTGAGCACCCTGTAAGGTAGTGAATTCCCAGCTGCAAGAGATATGCAAAGAGGAATTAGATTGGCAGGGCCTTCAGGAGGCTACATTAAGTGTAATTAAAGCACTCTCTCTGCCCCTACCAACGTGGCACTGGGCAGAAACCAGACACTGTGGGCTAAGAGTTTGCTGCATGAATAATGAGCTGGTGAGTCAATGACCAGAGTCCTGTCTACTTGTCAGACACCATGATTTTTCTTCCAAGGGGCTCCCTGAGAACAAAGACCCTTCCCTGGGGATGCAGTTTCTCTTCCCACCTGGAGATAAGCCCCCCAACCACTCACGCTGTGTGGGGATACACTTGTCCCAGGCGGCTACAGTCATAGATGGTGAAATTGGCTCCAACGATGTTCTGCCCGTGGACTCTCATAGACATCTCCACAGTCACATGGTCTGGAATGGAAGGTAGACAGCAGAAGTCATGGGGGCAGGTGATCTCCACCAACACCAGAGGCTGCCGTGTGGAGCCCCTATAACCCTCATGCCTGAGATTCAGCCATCATGCCCCTCCCAGGGCTGTCCCCACAGCCCAAGGGTACTTACCACGGTGGGGTGGGAAGGGCGGGAACTGGTCCCTTGGCAGGAGGTTGCAGTAGGCGATCTGATGGCCAAAGGCAGGCCCAGGCACCCGGGCCATGGTGCGAATGTTGTTCCCGTAGTCACAGGCCATCTCCATGCCGCTGAGGCTGGGCAGGCTGCCGGAGATCTGCAGGATCATGCCCTGGGGGCATGGGGCACTCAGCTCCAGCCATATCCTCCTCAAAACCCTGACCCAGGGCTGAGCACCCACCTAGGGTCTGGCCCTGCCCAAGTGTCCTCTGGCGAAAGAGGTGTTGTGACAGTAGCCAGGACCCAAGGCCAGAGGGCTGCACCCCACATAAGACCCTTTGCGCCTGTTTCCCCATCTGCAAGATGAAACTCATCATCTCACAGTGGTCAAGAAGGCTCTGCACAATCTGACCCCTGTGACTTCTCCCAACACATGACCTTGTTTCCACCTCAGGGCCCTCAGGCTGGCAGTTCCCCAGCTGGGAACATTCTTCCCCAAACACCCACCTTGACTTACCTCCTTTACATCTTGTTGCAGTGAGCACTTCCTGCTGCCCCTTCCACCCTTGAACTGGTCTAAATTGTCAGCATCCCCTCTCATCTCCCCACCTCTTTCTGTTCTGCTTTTTTTTTTGAAGACAGAGCCTTACTCTGTTGTCCCAGACTAAAGTGCTGTGGCGTCATAGCTCACAGTGACCCCAAACTCCAGGGTTCAAGTGATCCTCTTGCCTCAGCCTCTAGAGTAGCTGGGACTATAGGTGCCCCTACAACACCCAGAGTTTTTCTATTTTTGGTAGAGATGGGGGTCTTGCTCTTGCTCAGACTGGTCTCCAACTCCTGAGCTCAAGCAATTCTCCCAAAGTGCTGTGATTACAGATGTGAGCCATTGTGCCTGGCCACGTGCTCTTTCTCTACACAGGCTTAGCACTACCTTGATGTTTCTATCTTCCTTATTCTTTCTCCCTACCAGCATGTCAGCTCCTCAAGGGGCAGGGGTCTATCTTGGTCTCTAGTGTGTCCCAGAGCCTAGAACTGTGCTTGGTGTTCAGTAATATCTGACAAGTGACTAAATGAATGGAGAGCCCCAGACCAGTCTGCTGAGGCGATAGGTGAAGGAAGGGTTCTGTGACATGTGATGATGGGGACAGGCACAGGAGCCCTAGGTGCAGAGCAGTCCCCAGGCTCCACTCCCCAGAGAAGTCACTGAGAGCAGGTTGGGTGGGCCCCAGGCCCGTCTGTCAGCCCCTGCCCCTTGCCAGGTCTGGAGCTCCCCACCACCCCCTGTCTGCTACAGCCTTCCTGCCCCCAAGCTGTAGGCTGATCCACTTCTGAAAACAGGAAATAGCCCTGGGCCCTCTGCCCCCTTCCAGCTGGGGCTGGAAAAGGGGAAGAATGAGTGGGAGCCCTCTCCTCCCACTCCTAACCTGCCCCCTCCCTCTGGGACTCTGAAACAAACCCCTCTGCTTCCAATCCCAACTCTGCACTCCCTAGCTGTGTGATTTGCAGCAAGCCATTTACCCTCTGGGCCTCAGCTTCATCATCTGTAAAGCGGAGGTGTTAAGGGCATCTACTTCACAGGTGGACCCCATGCACACAGCATGTGCCTGGCACTCCCCAAGTGCTCAAGAAGACCTAGTCATTGTCACGTTCTCATTATTTGGCTCCAGGTCCCTGGACGCTGTAGGTAGGAGCCTCCACGTCCTGGGGTGTGGGTGCTGGGTTAAGGGAGGCTCCCACTCTGCGTCCCAATTTGGGTCCTGCCTCCTCTGAGACTCACTGGGTACTCTCGATGCACATCAATGTCAGCAGGCAGGACAGTCATGGAGGGACAGCGGCCAGGACCCTCGCTGGCGCTGGTCCAGAAATGCTGCTGGCTGGAGTTGGCACAGTCCTGCTGCAGAGTGCACCTGGAGCGACACCACAGGGTCAGCACCCGGTCAGCTCCTTCTGCCCACCACTGCCCTCCCGGCAGCCTCAACTGCTGTTGCTGTCCCCTCACCGTGTCTCCAGGGCGCACCATCCACAGTAGGCGTCTGCCGCACCCACGCAGTCCCCACAGGTGGCATACACATTGCAAGCAGCAACCTTCACCCTGGCCATCTGGGAGCAGAGGCAAGGGCCCAGCTGAATGGGGCTGTGGGCCTCTCCCTCAGGGAGGCGGTACGGTCAGCAGGACAAGGGCCAGGAGAGGCTAGGGAAATGGAGGCTTGGCCCCATAATGGCAGACACGGGAGTCAAGACTTCCTGGTAGAGGGGAGGGCTGTGCTGGGAGGCTGAGGGCAAGGCAGAGTCAACAGATGCCGGGGATGGCAAGGAGGGTGGTCCTGGTGGAGGGTGGGGGGGTGGGACAGGGACAGTGTGTGCAAGGGCTGGCCAAGTAGGAGAGCTCAGCATGTGCAGAGTCCTGGGCAGGCTGGGACTCTGGCCTTACCTGGTGGGACGTCATCAGATAAAGGTAACCAGGGTCTGCTGGGTCAAACTGCATGACATGGTGCACAGGCTCCCCATAGGCCACCGTCACCACCCGCCTGCTCACCACCTGCATGCTCTCGTTCAGACTGATCTGTGGGGGAGGCGGAAGTCAGGGTGAGGGTGAACCAGGAGGTGCCCACAGCGAGGAGGGGCCGAACACAGGAGAACCTGACCCACGTCGGGAGCCTCCCCTATCCCGTTTCAGGCCCATCCCGTTTCAGGAGAGGTGGGAAACGGCAGGCCCAGATGGGAGAGTGATGGGTCCTGCTTCTATGTCATTGCCTCTGCTGTGCCCCACCAGGAACACCCTCCTGGCTCCTCTCCCGCACCTCTCACTCTGAATACGCATGGCCTTTACTGTTCACAGATCATTCTCTGGAAGACTGTTGGGGTCATAGCTAAGAGCAGGGACTTGGGTTTGAGTTCTGGTTTTGGCTGTGCAAATGTCTAAGTTGTACAAGACATTTCTCCTCCTTGGCCTGTTTCCTGAGCTAATGGGGCTAATAGAGGCATCTACATCTACATGAGAAGATGTAGGCCACGCCCTGGCGGGCTGGGCCACACTCCTCCCTCTCCTCTCACACCCATTTCACAGATGAGGAAACTGAGGCCCAAAGGGGCTAAGCATCACAATATGAAGAATCCCCAGGGCTATGATATAAATGCAGGCTTGTCTGACCCAAATCCAAGGCTGAGGCTGAGGGATGTGGGGTGTCAAGGTTCAGGGAGGAGGAAGACCAGGACTAGCTGGGGCCTTGAAGCTTCTTGGGCTTGGAGGACACTCTGCATATCTTCCTAAGGTCTGGCAATGCCCATCAAACTCTGCTCCTTCTCACGTGACCCCACTTATTCCCAAGCTTGTCCTCCCCTGGAACCTTGCAAGTCCCTGCGAGGCCCTGGGCCAGTGGGTCTCAAAGTGGGGGCCAGCGGTGTAGATACCTCCCTGGGCCAGCTCCCTGGCCTTCCTCTCCAGGCTCCAATACCCTTAGTGGCTCTCTTCTGCTTATGGAATAAATTTGTTCTGGCATTCAAGGCCCTGATGATCTGACCCTAAATTACCCATTGCCCCCGCCTCTCCACTCACAGATTCCAGCCCCCAGGCCTTAGGGAGGCACAGGCAAAGTGGGAGACCTGACCAAAGGGAGCATAGCCTTTGCCTGGGCTATGCTCCCTTCCGGAATATTCCTCCCTACTCCCCTTCTACTAATGAGCAGATGTGGCCCAGCAGCCCACCTCACACTCTCTCTCTCCCCAGGCTTTGTCCCTGCCTGAGACATCCCTCCTCCCACGTGGTCTCTTGGCAGAGCCTGGCAGATCAGGCCACTGCCCCCACCTCACCTCCCACCTCCAGGTATTCAGCAGACTCTCATTTCCACTCCTTCAAACATTTATTAGGCACCTATTGTGCTCTGAGGCCTGGGCTGAGTGTTGCCATTAAGCCAGAAGCAGTGACAAGGTGGCAGGACAGACAGCACCCTGAGCAAGGCAGAGGGGAAGAGATTCCAGACTGAGGCACAGGGTAGGCTCTGGGCCAGCTGGACCTGGATTCAAACCCATCTCTTGTGAGATCTGGGGACAGTCATTTCCCCTCTCAGAGCCTCAAGGGCCCCACCTGTGACCTGGGCTCACACCCCTGCCTCCCTCAAAAGGGGTGAGAATTAAATGAAATGATGCCCATGACGTGCCTGTGCCCTTGGAGACCCTGGGTAGACAGCTTCATGGGTAGGTGTGGAGGAGGCCCTAACAGGTTCCAGGCATCCCAGATCGTCTCCCCCAGGACAGACAAGACTCCAAAGACAGAAGAAACCACCCTTGGGTCACAGAGCTGGAGTGGCAGAGCCAGGAGCCCAATTCAAGTATCTGTCCCCAAACATGAGCTCCACGAACCACTGCCACCTCCATCACAGAACCTTGAACCCTAAGCCCCCCTCCTTGCTCTCCTCCACCGCTGCTATGGGGCCCCGGGGCCAGGCCAGTGGGGACTCTAATCCCCACCCCCAGGCAGCAGTGGCGTTTGCCTAGGCAGCTGAGAGGAATTGGATTATCAGATCTGAGTCAATTAGGCTGGCCTGGTGCACAAACGGAGCAGCTGATCTTCCCAGCAAGGAGGGGTAAAGGTGGTTAGGTTGAGGACAGGAATAAGGCTTCACCTAAAGGCCGAGCCCAGACCCCACCATGTCCATCCCAGACCCCAGATGAGGGAAATCTGATTCTGTGCACCCCTTCCCAGCTTTGGTGATCTCAGAGCCAGGGGCCAGGGTATTTTAAACTCCAGAAACTAGTCACTTTGGGGAGGGGTGGCTGGCAGGGTTGGGGAGGAGATATGGAGGAGAGCTCTGCTTGCCAGGAGGTGGCCTGTACTCCACCCAGCCCCACAAGAGCTTACAGCCCCTACCAGATGGGGAAACTGAGCCCCAGAGAGAGAATGTGTTGCCCAAGGTCAAAAGGCCAGCTAGTGACAGAGGAGGACACTTGGACCCAGATCCATACTGCTTCAGTCCTAGAAACCCTCACAGAAGGGCCCTCTCGGAGCCAAGGACTCCCTAGTTTCCAGGCCATAGCCCACTTAGGGGCAACAGTGGGGAAAACAGATATGAAAAATGCTTTGTAAACTGTGACATGCTAGGCAGACAGGAGGAACAAAAATCATATCGGATTTGTAGAGGGCACATGGCCTTGGCCCACTCCAGGCCAGCCTACCTTGAGAAGTCTCCCATTGACGGTGCCCAGAAAGACGGCGGTGTAGTTGTTGACACTGGCCACGGCCACGGAGGTGAGGCCTGGGGCTCGGAACACAGGTGTGGCCTTTAGGGGCTGCAGGATGGACAGCGGGTGCTGCAGGTGGGCGGCACCACAGTCCAGCTGCTCCTGCTGCAGCTAGAGAAGGAACAGTACATCAGACCCTGTTCTCTCTGGCTCCTGGCCCACACAATCCTAAAACCTCAACATCAGAGCTTTCAAGTCTTGCTCCTACTTCACATTCCCAGCTCTGGACTGAGCCCCAAACACAACTGGGACCCTGTCCCCAACCCCAGGACTGGCCCTGATTTCAGTGTCAATCACAGAACTATCTGGAAGAGATGACATTCAAGGTAAGTGCGAGGGAGGTAAGAATAGCGGTGAAGGAACAAGGTCAGTCTCAACTTTTAGGAGGCCAGGGAGGTCAGAAAGGGTGACATCTATACCCCTACACCCTTGGGGCTGACCCTCCTAGCCGGTCACAACAGGCAGAGCAGAGGAGTTCATACAGATTACTTGAGGTCCTTGTCTGCCTTAACTTACCTGCTGACACCCAAGGGGCATCCCTTCTGCCTTGGCTGTTTTCCTATAGCCCTGGCTGGGTCTGTGTGTCCACAGCAACCACGGGCTCTCCTCCTGCCACCCTGACCCCTGGACCACCACTCTCAGCCGCTGCAACTCACAAGTCTCCCTAAACTGAGTCCCATGCTACCCCAACCACCCATCCTCCATCTGCCCACATTACAGGGGTCAAACTAAGGCTGTGCCCAAGTGCTATGCCCATGTTGGCCCAGTGCTGGCCACGCCCTCCAGTCCCAGCTCACGGGACTCCAACAGCTGTGAGAGGGGACCCTGGGCCCTGGCTATTTCTGGACCTGCTCCAGCCTTCCCTGCCTTTTCCTGCATCTTGTTGGAACTTTCAAATTTCCTCACACAATTTGCACAAAAGTATAAAATAGGCCTCTAGGAAGCACCTCTGAGATAGCTTGTGTGCAAATCCACACAAATGCAGGCACGAGGTGGGTGCAGAAGAGTGAACAGGGGAACCAGCCTGGTGTCTGCAGTACTGAGCATGTACATTATGGCTCAGAGTCCAGGAGAGCAGCCCCCACTCCTAGTGACACCATAAGCCCATATCAATGAGGAGAAAAGTCACAGGATGTCATAATGCTCTTCAGGCAAAACTGGTGCATAAGTAAAGTGATCATGACAATAAGCATGGTAACAGGCTATGTTAATGGGAAATTACATTGTGCCAGGCCAGCGCATCAACTCCGAGAATATGGGCATCCTGTTAGGTGAAACTGAGGCTCAGAGGGGAAGATTGCTAGCTGCAGGGCCTGGCAGCCTACTTGAGCCCACGCTTCAGCTATACCTGGACATTGGAGGCTCTGAGCAGGGACTCAGGGAGGTCACCAGAATGTAGCAGCAGAACCATCTGTAGGGTGAAGCATCAGAGAGATTTCTCTTTTTTAAATTTCTTTATTTTTTATTTATTTAATTTTTTTATTTAGAGACAGAGTCTCGCTTTATCGCCCTCGATAGAATGCCGTGACGTCACACAGCTCACAGCAACCTCCAATTCCTGGACTTAGGCAATTCTCTTACCTCAGCCTCCTGGGATTACAGGCGCCCGCCACAACGCCCGGCTATTTTTTTGTTGCAGTTCGGCCAGGGCCGGGTTTGAACCCGCCACCCTCGGTATATGGGGCCGGCGCCCTACTCACTGAACCACAGGTGCCACCCTCTTTTTAAGTTTCTTGCCCATGTTTTTTGCAGATCTTAACTATTGATGATGTGCTCACCTGGTTGCAATGAGATGATACGTTTTGTTTTGCTTTTTAGAGACAGGGTCCCCCTGTGTTACCCAGGCTGCAATGCAGAGGCCCTTACCACAGCATCCAATTCCTGGGATCCTTTTACCTCAGTCTCCCGAGTAGCTGAGACCATAGGTGCACACCACTACATCCCACTAATTTTTTTTATTTTTTGTAGCAATGGGGACTTCACCTCAAGCAATCCTCCCACCTGGGCCTTCCAAGTTGCTGGGATGAGAGAATTTATTGTGAAGCACTTACACAGTGCATGGCCCATGGTAAGTGCCCAGAAGTGTTAGCTGATGCTATTGTGTTTCAGACACGATTGTTGCTAATATTATTATTATACAATAAAATGCCTCCAGATGGCATCCTCTCACCTGGATGGCTCTCCCAGGTCCCCTGGTGCTCTGGGTCCCCTCTTGCCCTAGACATTTTCTAGCCCCAAATATAGGTGCCAGAGGCTGGGCTCAGTGGCTCACCCTCCTAGCATTCTGGGAAGCCAAGGCAAGAGGATCACTTGAGCTCAGGAGTTTTAAAGAAACCCCATCTCTAGTAAAAATAGAAAAACTAAGCCAGGTTTTATGGTGAGCACCTGAAGTCCCAGCTACTTAGGAGGCTGAGGCAGGAGGATCATGTGAGCCCAGGAGTTAGAGTTTGCTATGAGCTAGGCTGAGGCCATGGCACTGTTGCCTGGGCCAAAAAACAAACAAAACATAGCTGCCAAAGGAGCCCTTCAAAAATGCAAAGGAACTATCCCCTGCTTATAGCCTTCCAGTGGACATTTTTTCAGGACACTCAGAAAAAATTCTGAAGCCTAAATCCTTCCACCTGGCCAGGTGTGACCAACCTTCTGACTCCACCCCACACCCTCCCTCAGGGCCCACCTGCTGAGCACCGTGCATCGTGGCTGGGTCCTGCCTTTGCTGTCCCTTCTGCCTGGAGTCCACCCCACACACTGTCACATAGTGGTTCTGCTTCTCCTTCAACTTCAGCCCTAACCTACCTGACATCCTGTGTGTGCCCAAGTTAAAGACAGCCCCGGAAAGTGCGTGTGGACTCAACCTCCAGCTGCTGCTCCCAGGCCTGGCCCCTGTCCTCAGCAACCCTTCAGCTGCAGAGTGAAGGTGAGGTGGGCTCCTTACAGCTGGGAGGAACTTTTCCTAGGGGTTATGTAACTTTTTTTTCACTGAATCTAGATTACTTGTATCATTAAAAAATAAGTAGTTTTTAAAATTAAAATTGTGAACCTTTCCCCAGGGGATATGGGCTCTGAGAAGGGAGCCGGGCAGCCCCTAGATGACAACGTCGGGGTTTTCTGCCCTGAGCCCTGTGATGAGCCCAGGCCAGCCAGGGTTGGGGGTCCTGGGAAAAGCTGCAGCAGGCACCCAGCTGGGGTGATCCATGGGCCAGGGCAGCAGGGGGAGGAGGGAGCAGGCTGGGAACGCGGCACCCCCCCTCGCTGCCCGCCCTGATGTTCACAAGCCATTAATTCTGCACTGAAGGAATTTTCTAAAAAGCCTTTCCCCCAACTTTTTTTTTTTTTTGATCCTAAAAATAAAATTAAAAAAAAAAAAAAAATTTCTTAAAGGAGAAATAAGCCATCGGCTGCTCCAGACGACATGTCTCTGATGGGGAAGCTGGCTCTCCAACTGTCAGGGGAAATCACAAGGCTGCAAAGCGGCTAAAAAAACGGAAGCCTGGCCCAGTGGGAAGTGTGCCCCTTTGGGGGAGGGGTGTAAGTGTCCTGCAGGGGACAGGGATTTCAGGGACCTGTCCTGAGCCTGGCCTCAGCCGAACTTGGTCTCTAGGAGCAGTTAGCTCCTTGGGTCCAAAATACCACCCTGACCCCATCACACTGCCTGAAATTCCTCCACAAGCACCACCCTCCTCCCCGTCTGACTTAGGATAGGTCTTTCAAAACTCAAATTCCCCTGAGAGCAGGGGAGGGCTAGACTATCCCAGCAGCCCCCTCCAATCTGCAAGAGCCATTTTCTCTAGCATAAAGCTGGTCAGCCCCTCCCTGATGAAACCTGGCTCTGAATGGCCTCAGGATCAAGCACCAGCTCTCTAGTCTGGCATTCAAAGCCTTTGTGCTCCAGCGCCTACCACCTGCTCGGGGCTCTGATCTGGGTTCTTCCCTCCACCCCACTCATTGCCCCTGCCACATCCATTTCTGCATGCCCACACTTTCCTGCTGGGACCCCTGCACCTTTGTAAATGCTAGTCCCTCAGCCAGTGACCATTCTACCCCTCTGAGCCAATGGTACTTCCCTGGGCACTTCAGTCCCCCTTGTCTGGACTCATACTGTTCAGGGAGTATCTAGGCAGCAAGTTTTTAGACAGCCTTCAAGATGTGGCTCAAAAAAATCTCCTCCTCCTCAGGATGGCACTGTGCTGGCCACCACGTACACGTTTATCATTATAGCATATGAATGAGCTTCTCCAGGGTGTTTACTAAAGAAAGGAAACTAATTTTGACTAAAGTGTGAATGACTGTATTCAGCTGCTTCTTTTGCAAGCTGAGTAACTGAGAGTAATACAGCCATTATGGGTGCTAGAGAACTGAGGGGAAACTATAATAGTGCTTACAGCATGTTTGGCAAGACAGAGGAGGTGGGTGTTCAGGCCCAGGCAACACCTGACTGCTACTTTTGGTTCCTCTAAGAACCTCAGTCTATCTGTCTCTAAAGTGGGATGAACAATGGACACTGGTTTCAGCTTTTTTCGGACAGCAGGAGGCCCCCTCCCTCTCCACTTGGCTGCTTCCTAGGGCCAAAGCTCAACTCTGCCCACTCTCACATTAAAACTCTGACGTATTGATTTTACTACCAACTGTAATTGTGTTGACTTTCCCTCCCCAGGAAGGCAGGTGGAGGGAGAGAGCTTCAAGATCAGATTCTCAGGCTTCACATCCTGCCCACAGACCCCATAAAGCCTCAGTCTGACCACATGTGGCACTCTGAAGAGGATGGGGCAATAATGGTGGGCCCTGTGGCAGGCTGCAAAATCCAGTAGTTCCCTCCCAGGTATAGACTGCACAGCTACCACACCGGTTGTTGGGGCTTTGTACTTGAGAAGTGAGGGCACCTTCCTGCCTGGAGTTTTTGATTGTTTATGATCCTGGGAAAGTCAGGGTTTTTTTGCCCGGGAGCAGAAAGCACACAATCGCTTTTGGGTATTAAGACTGCAGGGTGGCTGCAGCTCCCACACCCTGGCCAGGACCTAGGCTGCCTCGAGTCCCCAACCCCTCCTGAAGCACAGTCCTCTCCCATTTGTCCTCCAGAGCAGACGAGGGAGCTTTTAAAACTGCAAACCATAATGCAACATGGGAGCCTGAAAAAGAAAGAGGACATTTGTGGAATAAAGTCTGGAGTTTAGTTAAAGAACCATTGGTGGTTTCTTAGTTTGACAAATGTCCATGGTAATGGTAACACAACAGCAATGGGACAAACTGGGGGAAAGGTATGCAGGAAGTGTATTTTTATAACTTTCTTGTAAATCTAAAACTATTCCAAAGTTAAAAGTTTATTTTTTTAAATAAAACAGGTCATGTCCCCTCTGTAGCTCAACAGCCTTCAGTGGTTCCCTAGTGCATTCAACCTAAACCCAAACTTTGTCCCTGGGACCTCAAGGTCCTGCTCCATCAGGTTCTGACCTCTGCAGTCCCTCTGTACCCTGGAATTGGCCAACTCCTCCCTCAGTGGGTACAGCCAGGTGGAGCTGGTGTCTCTGGGCTTCCCTGAGTGGGCTGATTTGTCATTTGCTCAGCAGCTGCCCTCTGAAGTCCTGTCTCAGGACCAGGACCTGAACAACTGCAGGCCCTGCGGCCATCAGGCCTGGAGAAGGCCCTATAGACAAGGAGAGGGTGCAAGCAAGGACCGGGCGGGGAACTCAGACTGAGGGAGGCCTTGAAAAAAGGGCCACTAAACCCTGACAGATTGTCCTTTCCTACAAAGTCTAGTCACTCACTCGATCCATTTACCCTGCAGCCCTCCTCCCCTCTACCCTTCTTCAGCCACTCCAGGAGTCAAAGGCAGCAATATTCTCAAGGTCATACAGGCCAACAGTGGGCACATGGCCAGGTCAGGATTTGAAGCCACATCTGTAATTCCTAAATCCAATTTCCTTCCTCCCACTTCAGCACACGCTGCCTCTTGGAACACTATGGTTCCACCCAGATGACACCTTCATTAAGGGTAAACTGAGGTATGGAACGAGCCAGGGGCCTACTGTGTGCCAGACCTGGGAGGGGGCAGCATGCACTTGGTTCTGGGTGGCCTCTGGCAATGGCCCCCATGCCAAGGAGGAAACCAACCGCCTGTTGCTGAGAAAGGAAATACCAGCACCTCCCAGGTGACCAAGATGCTTCCTGGAGGGGCTGGGGTGGCAGGGGATGGCCATGCAGGCCAAATAACAGCAGTCAGGAGTGCTGGCCCTGCGCCACAGAGGAAAAGCAGCCTGGAGGAGTGCTTTGGGGAAACAAAGGCACAGAGCGGGGTAGAGGCTTCCTCAGAAACACACAGAGTGGCAACTCCCTGGCTGGCCCTAGGCTGCCCAGACCAGGCAGGACAAAAGAGACAAATGGCAAAGGACGGCAGCTCTAGAGGACCCTGGCAGAACATCAGACAGGCCTGCCTCAGTTTCCCTGACCCCCCTGGAGGAGATGCTTCACCCAGCACCATGACTTAGAGATCATGCAGGATAGCCGGTCCCCATCTGGAAGGGCTGTGTGAACCAGCCAGCCAGGGACACCCCACGGCCAGGGCATGAGACGCCTGCCCACTGCAAAAGGCACAGCTGGAGTGGCAGGCCCCAGGCTGAGGTCCGAGGCCTGGTAGGGGGTGGAGGGGCCCCTTTGTGTTGGCACTGGGCACAGCACAACCTTCCAGCCACCACAGGGCACACAAGCTCTCAGCGTCCCCACCTTAGAGATGAGGAAACGGAGGCTCCTGATGAGCTGAGTCTCACGGCACTCGCTGTGGAATGCCCCGGCCCAGAACCACGGCCTCCTTATCTGCAAAATGGGACAACAGTGGCACCCGCCACATAGGGCTGCGGGGAAAGGGCTGGGCTCACGGCAGCCTTCAATACCGAGCACTGGAGGTGCCCAATCAATGTTCCCAGCTAGCTAGGTAGGCTCCCAAGGACAGGGACTAGCCACTCCACCATTTCCCTGAAGTCAAGTCTCCGAGGCCCTGACTCATTGCCCTCACCCAGGACAGGCTGGTGGGAGCTCTGGCCGAGGCTTGCTGTGCTCTGGCTGCCTGGGAACCCCCGCCACAGCTGCTGACTCAAGCAGCCATTGTTTTGTTAGCTGGACGCAGGCCCCCCAGACACTCAGCTCCCCCTTCTTGAAGCTGTTTCTCATTCTGGCCCAGCCTGGCCCCATTTCCAGCTCCCCTCCCCCCTGTCCCAGAGGAGCCACAGTGTGGGCTGGGCAGCCAGCAGCTCTTCCCTGCCCTCCCCCTGCGTCCGTCCGATGGGGGCTGGGGTGGCAGAGTACTTCCCTCCTCATCCTGAATGGTTTCTGTTCCAGCTCCCGCCCCTGGAAGGATTCAGGCCAGGAGCTGAGGGACGGCTACCTCTCCTAGAACCCGGGCCATCCCTCCTGGGCCTGGATGGACTTGGAGAGTCATGCTTACACCCCTTCCCTAGCCGCTGGTCTTCTGGATGTGTGCCTTGGTCTTGGTCTGGCCCTGGTGCCTGGCCATAGGCAACGCCCTCCTTAAGAAACCCCAATCATCTGGTCCTGGAGTCATCACAGACAGGGCAGCTTGGAGCCCTCAGCAAACATCTGTGGGCTGGCTCTCATGTGCTGGGGACATGGAGGTTACATGACCCCTCTCTGGCTGCTCACATCCCAGCTCAGAGGCTCAGCCCAGATGGGAAGGGACAGGTTTATCCAAATAACAGTACAACGGTATCAGCAACAAACAACAGTAACTAGCAGATACATGCAACCCACCTGTACTAACTCACCAAGCCCCCCCACAGCCTGATGGGCTGATGCTACCTTACAATACAAGCAACTGAGGCACCAAGAGTTGAGGTGACTTGCCTGGGGACACAGAGCCAGAACAGCCAGATGGCAGCCTCAAACGCAGGCAGGCTGGCTCCAGCGTCCTCGCCTTAACCACAATCTCCCTACCCGCTGCTATCAGCAGCCACATACAACTGCCAGGAAATCAGCCTCTTGAAGTAGGAAAGGCTCTGGGGTGCAAGCTGGGGAAACTGAGGCCCGCCGAGGCAATGGCTGCTCCTGGAGGGCTCAATCACCTCAGACACAGACGGTGGCAGAGGGTAGAGAGGGTGTGGGGGTGGCCACCAACCCTTCTTGGCTCTCCTCCTGGGCCTGGCCTCCACCCCAAGGCCTCTGCCCGCTGCTCCCCCATTATTTACCGATCAGAGCATAAAGTGCTACATGATTAACGCCCCCACTGGGGCCTTGCTGGCCTCATAATGGAGCTGCAAGCTTCCTCCCTCCTCCAGCGCAAGATTTATCGAGTTTCAGGGTAAAGGACAGTGGATGGGGCGGGGAGGCCTCCCTGGCCCAGCAGATCTTGGCGGCATCCAGTATCAGCAGAGAGTGGGCAGTGCAGGGCCCATCCACCGGATGCCTGTCTGGGCGGCCTATTTGATTCAGCCTGGCCCAAACACGGCCTTTGGAAGGATGAAAACGGCAGCGATCTGGGGGTAGCCAAGATCAAGTCCACGTGGCTGGCGCTAGAAGACTTTCTGGGTCTGTCCCCACTTGGGAACCGGCTGGTTTCCATGGCAATCCCCACACTGTTGTCAGAGCTGGAGAGGCCCTTGGGAGTCACCTGGTCCAGCCACAGTGGGGGCTCTGGGTGAGAGTCTCTGCCTCCAGCTCTTGCCAGCACCTGGAAGGACTAATGCGTGACAAGCAGCCACAGAGTCCCTTCCGGCACCAGATCAGCTATGTCTCTCTTCTCCCCAAATCCTTGCTGGCTCCCCACAGCTCATAGGACAGTATCCAAATCCGTGGTCCACAGCAAGGCCCAGCACACTCTCAGCTTCATCTCTGCCTGCTACCCAAGCCATGTTCCAAATCTCCAAGTCTTTGCTCCTGCCATGTCTTCTGCCTAAAATGCCAGCCCCAGCTCCAGAAGTGGAAGTTCTGCTCAACACCCCCTCCTCTAGGAAGCCTTCCCAGACTCCCTCTGACAAGGCTGTCCATGAGTGGCAGCAGGCATGGTATCCCTGCTGCAATGACTTCCTCCCTGGTTGCTCTGGGGTCTCCGGGAGAGTAGGGGCAGGGTCTGATTCATCCTTATTGGGGCCTTTCATGAACACAGCTGAGTCTCTCCTGGCCTCATAGTCTCACGCTCTGAAGAGTCCTCTGTCAGGAGCCCGGCCAGGCGTGAGATGGTGCCGAGGAGGTGTTGGACTCTAGTGAGCAAGGGTGGAGACAGGTGCAGGCCCAAGGGCAGGACTCACTCCTGTGGGGGCTGACCCCAGCCCAGGACCAGGCTGAGAAGCCCATACTACCCACAGCAAGGGCAGAAATTCCCTGGATCTCAGTTTCTTCAACTTTAAAATGGACTCATTTGCCCCTTCCTATTCCATATGGCTCACACCCCATCAGTCTATGTTTCTGGAAGGACTAGGGAGCCAAGGTGACAAGGGGTCAGATGTCCGCTCCACCCCTTACCTGCTATGTGACTTCAGGAAAGCCATCTGCCCTCTCTGGAACTCTGTTTCCCCTTCTGTAGACTCAAAATAGCATTTATCTCATTCACTTTCTGAGGAGATTCAAACATACCACATGTAAAGTGCATTTGTAAAGAGGAGCCACAGAGTAAGTTCTGGTGGCAGAAAAAGGGCTTCAGGGTGGCGCCTATGGCTCAAAGGAGTAGGGCGCCAGCCCCATATACCAGAGGTGGCGGGTTCAAATGCAGCCCTGGCCGAAAACTGAAAAAAAAAAAAAGGAAAGAAAGAAAAAGGAAGGAAGGAAGGCAGGCAGGCAGGCAAGCAGGCTTCCTCACCATCCCACAGCCTAACTCAGGTCAAGAAACTGAGGCCCAGAAAAGAGAAAGGACCCGTCACTCCCAGGAGCACCTGCCCTTTGCCCCTTTCCTGGATCTGCTGTCCCTGCTCTCACTGCAGCAACCAGGATATGGAAACCAGCCTGTTTCCTTAATCACCACGGAAACCAGCATCACGGGTGGGCAGAGCAGACTCTGCAGAGGGTGATTCCATAGGACTCCTACACTGAGTCCTCTGCTGAGTCCTGCCTCATTCCTCCCTGTGCTGACCCACTGCACAGATGGGGGAAATGGAGGCCCAGAGAAGCTAAGAGAGATGCCCAAGGCCACAGCTGGAAAGGTATAGAGGCAGGATTTGAATAAAGGGAGTTGGCACCAGGGTCTTGCTCTAATCTACCACTCTGGGCCTGCCTTGATGTGGAAGTCCTAAAATGTCAGCATGTCCTAGGTGGTGACCAAGAAGTTCCTAGGAAACCAGGACAGTGAGGCACTGCCCTGGAAGGGAGGAGGTGGTCTGCCCTGTCCCAGTCACAGCATGGTCCCAGTCTGAGGGTGGGACCCCATTGTCAATTTTGAAAGGGATCTGTCAAGTTATAATTCACATGGATATTCTGCCCACATCTCTCTTTTGCACACCTAGAGGGCCAGAGGGCCAGAGGGCTCACTCCTCCAGAGCACAGGTGCCTCCTGCCTCCCCAGCTTCCTGAAGAGGGCATACCAGCCAGTCCACACCCCAGCTTCTGGCCTGGCCTCTGGAGATGCTGCACTGGCCTCACCGCGCTCTGGGGTTGAGTTGCTGCAGCTCGGAGGTGCTATCACAGAAAGGGTTTCGTACAAAGGGCCGGGCTGGAAAGGGAACTGCTGAAGGCCCTGTCAAGAGCCACCACCTACCAGACGGGAAAGCCTGGCTACGGATCCCGACTCCCACTAACCGCTGTGTTACCCAGGGCAAGTACCATCCCCTCCTTTGGAGCTCAGTTTCCTTATCTGCAAACTGGAGATAATAATAACAACACCTGACCCATGGACAGGGCAGCCATGAAATCAAACGCGTAGGTGCCTATGAAGTGCCAGCTGAGTGCTGCTGCTCAGCTTGCAAGCTCAAGCTCAGTGGTGTGACGGTTTTATTCCATCCCCAGAGTCCACGGACCACTCGCTCTTCTCCCCCTCCCCCCCCCCCCATGGATCACCAGATACTCAGCCAGACGCCTCAGCCTCATCACAGGGCCTGCTCTGCCCACCTCAGCTTGTGTCTTCCCGCCTTTGAGTGCTGCTGAGGCTGGGGCGGCCCCAGACACGCCCTTGCCACTCTCCTCAGTGTCACCCATCCCAGTTTGCCATTGCCTTGACACTCCCTCCTCTGAGTGCCCTCTGCACGGCCAGCTCTTCCAGAGACTGAGCACACTTTTCCACATTGTTATACTAACACCTCCACCTGTCACTTCCTGGGCACTGGGTGTGAGATTTGTCTCCCCACATCCTCAGATGGCGGCAGTAACTCTGTTTTGTAAAGAGAAAGTGCGAGGCTCAGAGAAGAGACATGACGGGCCCTGGGTCACACAGCCAGCAGAAGAATAGGATTCTGCTTTACGCCCATGAACCTGAGAGTGAGACATTCTCAGGGCTGTCTCCTGGCCTAAGCCTGTCTGCCTTTCTAGGCTGAAAGGTCATCCCGGCCAACCGTACTGAAAGCACCTTTCCTGAACCCAGCCAAGTGTCTCTGCTCCCACTCTTGGGCATGGGGAGTTCATTCCCAGCTCCTAGCAAAAACCCCAAAGTAAAAGGCCCATCTTGGAAGCTCTCTTTCCCGCCACCCCCACCTAGCATCCAAGCCCCTAAATTGGTGCAAAAAAACTGCCTTCTCGACAAGACGACGTGCACCCACCCACCACTTGCCAGTTTAAAACTGCCTGAGGGCTTTTTTTCCACCTTTACTATAAAAAGATACCTTGAAAAAGCAGCTTTGACATTTGCCTGTTGCTTTTCCTTTTGTTTTAAAAGTACAAATATTGGCCAGGCAGCAGTGGCTCATGCCTACAATCTTGGTATTTGGGGAGGCTAAGGAGGGGGGGTGGCTTAAGGCCAGGAGTTCAAGACTAGCCTGTGAAACATAGCAAAACCTCGTTTCTACATATACAAAAGAAATTAGCCCCCACATGGTAGGGCACGCCTATAGTCCCAGCTACTTGGGAGGCTGAGGCAAAAGGATCCCCTGAGCCCAGGAGTTAGAGGTTACAATGAGATAGGATTGCGCCATTGCACTCCAGGCTGGGAGCCTGTCTCAAAAAATATATAAAAATGCACATATTATGGTTATTCATAAGTAAAGGAGGCTGGGCATGGTGGCTCATGCCTGTAATCCCACCACTCTGGGAGGCCGAGGCAGGTGGATTGCTCTGAGCTCACAGGTTGGAGACCAGCCTGAACTACAGAGAGACCTTGTCTCTAAAAATTAGCTGGGTGTTATGGCAGGTACCTGTAGTTCCAGCTACTTGGGAGGCTGAGGCAAGAGAATCACTTGAGCCCAAGAGTCTGAGGTTGCTGTGAGCTATGACGCCACAGCACTCTACCAGGGGGTGACATACTGAGATTCTGTCTCAAAAAAATTTTTTTTTAAGTTGAGGAAAAAGATTTGGGGAAGAAAGTTAGACTCAGCTGCCCCCACCTTGCTGGGTGACCCTGTGCCTCAGTTTCCCCCATCAACAGCATGTGACAACTTCCCAACTTGCTTGCACTTCAGGCTGTTATGTGAAAAAAGGGAGATGTGCTATATGCAATGGAGGCTGATTTCTTCACTCTTACAATTTCCAGCAGCCCCAAATGTGCTGACAACAACCAGGGACAAAGCTGGGCCCTCCAGGCCTGGGGGAACGAGGTGCTCTGCCTCTGACCTCACACCTGAGCAGCAACTCCCTCTGCACTCTCTGAAGGAAGGTGGAGGGGAGCCCTTCATTGTCCTGAAGGGGAAGCAGAGGCCACATCCTGCCAGCTGGGAAATGGAAAGGCAAAGGCCTCCGCAACTGAGCCCTGGAGCTGTGGGCAGCTGGATTCTTGGCAGGGCGGAGGGGTCCCTATGAGGCCCCAAAAGTAGGAGCAGGAGGCTGGGTTTCTAGAGGGCTGGCCAAGCCACCTGCCTGCAGGTGAGGAAGCCCTGGAGATCAGATGGAAAGGCAGAGAACCATCCCCAGGTGCAGCCCCATCCAGACCAGTGAGTGCCAGAGAAGTCGGGCAAGACAGGACAGGGAGGGAAAGAGGGTCTAGGTCCCTGGGACCCCCCCAGACCAAACTCACCCCCTCCCCAGGGCCACCCCTGCCTCAGCCCCCACCCCATGGGCACCCACCTCTACCCTGTTGCTGGCCCCAACTCCGGCAACTTTCTGCCACTCCACCCTGTTAGTCTCAACTGTTGGGGCTGCATCCCAACAGTTGAATCTGTCCAAAAGCCACCTGCCACCCTCTATGCCCTCACCATGTCCCCAGAGAACAAGGCCATTCCTGTGTCCCACCACAGGGCCTGGCACACAGTACGTATTCAAGAAATATTTGTGACCAACAGACAGAATTGCTTCCTGGAAGGTGGCACCAGCCTCCCAACCACTCTCCCTGGATCCATCTCTCCTTCTCACTAGCTACCTATGACTTCCTAAAATAATATTAACAACAATTGCAGTCATGACAAACATGTGTGCCGAACACTCTGCTAACAGCTTTGTGTGTATTATCATTTAATCCCCACAATACTCCTGGGCGGCAGAGCTCCTATCAGCACCGCCGCTCTGCAGAGGAGGAAACTGAGGTCTTCACTGAGATCATCACTCCTTTGGCTAAAACCCTTCATGGCTCCCGTGTCCCCAGGATAAAGTCCAGAATCTCCAATACAGCCCACCTGCACCCCCAGTGCTTCTCTCATGTGTTTCCCATTCCACTCGCCCAGCCACACACCCCAGCCCTCACTTCCTCTAGCCCACCTTGCTGCATGCCACGTCCAGGCCTTTGCACAGGTTGTCGCATCTACCTGGACCCCTTTCCTCTCCTCTTGCAGCCTCAACCTGGCCACCTTCTGCTCACCCACCCACTTCCCCCAGATGCCTTGACACTTCCACTGGACCCCCTCTGCCCATGTCCTCCCCTCACAGCTTTGTCCCACGTGTTACAAGCACCTGGTCACACATATGTCCTCTGCTTGTGTGCACTATCCACAAAAGCAGACATGCCATCAAGTTACCATCGGACCGGCAGCACATGGTGTGGGTCTGGGCACACAGTAGGGGCTTAGTTTTTAAAGGTAACCATCTGGGGCTAGAAGTAAGGAGATGGTGGGGTCTTTATTGCTGCAGAACAAGTTAGGTCACTGCTGTCTAGGACCAAGCTAATAGTGTTCCTTAGAGTAATAATAATAAGAAGTAGTAATAACTGACGCCTACCCCGTGCTGGCTGTGTGCAGTTTCCAGCACTTTACACTGATGAATTAATTTAGTCCTTAAAATCACCCTGTGTCATGAAGATTTGTTTTATTGTACCCATTTTACAGGTTGAAGAAACTGATGCCCAGAGAGGTTAAGGTACTTGTCTAAGGTCACAAAGCTGGGCAATGACAGAGTAGGACTTGAACCCAGGCAGCCTGATGCAAAATCTAAGTCCCTAACCTATAAGTGGGGAGCTGACAACAGCCTGGAGCAAGAATTAAAGTCCCTCCCTCACACTCATCCATGCAACAGGCCCAGACCCAGGGCCTAGGGCACATCTGGGAGCTGCTGCCATCCACAGGATGAACACAGATGTGAAGGACACAGGGAGGGAGACTGAGGATGGCCTCAGAGGGAGGTCTCAACCAGGAATATGCTTGGTCTTGGGGTGTGGAGGAGGCCACTCTGCCCCTGGGGCTGTATCCATGTATCCCACAGGGAGAGGGAAGCCCCAGCCCCCTTCAGCAGGGTGAGTCACTGTACCAGGCCAAGCTAGGGACAAGTGACCATGGGAACCAGGACAATTCTTAGCAGAGGGGGAGGGGGAACTGTGGCTGGCCTGAGTAATGGCACAGATCAGCTGACACCAAAGAGCCCTGACCCAGGCCTTGGGTCTGCCAGAGGGTGTCTAGGCCTCAGCCTGGCCCCCAAAGGGCCTTCCCTCCATTCAGCAATGGGTACAGAGCAGGGTGCGACTCTCCACTGCCCTCCTTCAGCCCTGAGACACCCCCAGCCATGTGATGCCCAGATCCAGTCTTGCCAGGAATGTGGCTCTGGGGAGGAGAACTGTGGATGTCCCACTACAGCCTGGGTGGCCACCCCTGTCGGGCTGCTTCCTTGGACAGTCTGCTCTTCTTGCCACTGTGACCTTTTTTTCTGGGTGACCAGATGGGTGGTGGGCAGCCATGGGCAGCCATGGAGCTTGACCTTGGGAGAAGGAATCTGTGTTTTCTCAGAGCCCCAGTGTTCAGCACATCCTCTTGGGAAGAATTAATCTCCTTAGAGTCTTACATAGCCTGAAGATCACAGAGGAGGGACAGGCAGGACCTCCAGGACGGCTCCCAAGTCACCAAGAGTCTGAGTTGGGCATTTGCCTGTGGGAGTAAGAGGCTTTCTAGGGGAACGGCAAGTTGAAGGCTTGATATGGGCTCCCTAGACGCAGGCCAGGATGGAGAGTGCGGACAAAGCCCCCAGGTGTCATTTCAGAACTTCATTCCTCAAGGTGACAAATAGGGACCAAAAGACCTACTTCCCAGAAGTGACTCCTTGCTGGTGGACTTGCTTGAGGGGGACTGCACTATGTCCCCTCTGCACCCCTGTGTCATGGCCCCCAAGGTCAACAACACATGCTGATACTCACAAGATATTCCTCTTCCCCTGCCCAACCCAGCCTCGGACACCTGGCTCCAGACCGCCCTGTCCACTCTGTGGTCCTCCCTGGCCCCTGTAACACCCCTTCCCACCTCCCTCTATTCTTCTGACTGTGGCGTTTGCCCACCCCAGCTGCCAGGGACTTGCCCAGCACATACACTCACACACACACTCTGCATTGAGAGTACAGGCAAGGCCAGACAGTCTGGATTCAAAGTCCACCTCTGCCAGTTCCCAGCTGTGCGACCTTGAGCACATCACTGAGCCTCTCTGTGCCTACTTCTTGTTCTGCATAATGAGTATGAGAATAGAGCCTACCTCGCAGAGTTTTTCTAGAACCGAGAGTTAGGACATGTGATGCACGTAGTAGGTGCTCCACAGTGCTAGTGTTGACCCCAAACCCCTGGGGCCTGGTACACACTAAGTGCTCAAATAATTGTTGAATGTGGGAATAAAAGTTGGTCTCAGGCAACCACCTGTTTGTCAATTGTGCAATCTTCCCAAAGTACCTACTGGTTCCCAAAGATCAGCGTCACCTGCCACAGACCTCCAAGTACACACCCAGGGCTGCCTTGTGGCACCTGAGCTTCTGTGGTTCCCCTGTCCACCCTGCACTCCTGTAGGCCATGTCCTGCTGGCACATGGGCTGGTGCACATGCCCCTGTTGCTTCCACTCGCTGTCCCCCAACACACACACATCCTCAGGGCCGGGATGCACACCTGTGTTCCTCCCGGCACACCTGCCACACCCACCCACGCGTCTGCTAACCTGCAGTGCTAGCTCTGACAAGGCTAGCACAGCCCTCCGAGACACACCCTTGGTCAGGAATGCATGCATGCACTTGCTGTGTGCTCAGCATGCACCCGTGACCCCAGGTCCACCTCTGCCCTCTTCAGTGAGCACCTGGACCCCTGCCAGCACACCTAGATATGCACACTTGTAAACTAGCTCTCACTTGAGTCCTCACAAGTGCCCACCGCGCAATGCAGGTGCCAGTAGTACCCCTAGGGGGACACCATATCCTTGCACACACTCTTGAATCCTCACAATCAATACCTTTGACCTGCTCAGCACAAAATCCAAGCAGTCACCGCAAGCTCACCCTGAGGGTCCCTTTTCCAGTCGATTTGGAGGACATACCTGGATATTGCGCTTGGGCTCACAGGCTGGCCCGGTGCCCTGCACCACACTGTCCAGCACCGCCACCACGTCGGGCGCCGGCTCCACGAAGCAGGCGGTGCGTGCGGCGCGGATAGCGGCTTGCACGTCCGCGAAGCTAAAGGCGCAGAGCGCCGCGGGAGCCGCGCGGACCGCGGGGGCCCCCTGGGGCCTCTCGAAGACTGCAAAGAGCAGTTCGCGTGCGGCGAAGACGGACACCAGGCGGCTGTAGAGGTCGCCGCGGCCCGCGCCGCCCGCGCACTGCAAGCCCAGCTGGATGTAGGACTCCGTGAGCTTCTTGGCGTCGCCGCCGGCGCCGCGGGGCAAGCAGATGCGCGCCAGTAGGCTCCGCGCCTGGCTCTCCTTGTCGCCCGCGCGCGCCTCGCTGTTGAGCGCCAGGTACGCGTAGGACGGCGCGCTCGGCGGCGGGTCGGGCGGGTGCAGGAAGGCGCGCACGAAGCCCAGCTTGTGCTGTTCCTTGGCGCCCTGCTTGATCTTGAGGATGTTGTCGTCGGAGGGGTTAAGGTCGAAGGTGAAGAGCTTGGCCAGGTCGCCGCGCGCATCCAGGGAGCGGATGGCGATCTCCGGTGTGTTTTCGAAGCGGTGGTCCTCCAGGCTGCGATTGCGCGGGAAGAAGGCGCTGCCGTAGCCGGTGTACGTGGCGCCCACCAGCAGGCGGCTGCCTCCCGCGCCGGCGGCCGGCGGCAGCACCAGCCCCACGGTGGACGCGTTCGGGTGGTTGGCAGCCACGTTCAGCATGCTGGGGAACACGGTGACGGGCTCCGCGGGCGGCGCGGCGGGCGGGAAGCGCACCGCCACGGCCGAGATGTTGCCCCGGCGGCGCAGCTGGCAGAAGCCCTGGTAGATGGAACCGCACACGACCACCAGCCCCTGGCCAGGGTCCAGTTGCAGGATCTTGTTGTAGTTGTCGGTGAGGCGCCGCGGGTGCTCGCACGAGGCCTGGGGCAGCTGCGGGGCGTGACACAGAGGGCTGTCGGCCACCGGCCCCACGGCCGCCTCGGCCTCCAGGCTCAGGTTGGCGCCCGACAGCTGGTAGAGGCGGTTGACGGCCGCCAGGTACACCGTGCCCGCCGCGCCGTCTAGGGCGAAGTTGTTGGTGGGCGTGGGCGAGGGGAAGCGCCGCTGGATCTCCAGGGCGCCCACCCGCGCCGCGCCCAGGAGCAGCAGCAGGAGCGGCCACTGGCCCAGCAGGGGGACGCGCGCCCGCGGCGGGGTCTGGAAAGGCCGGCGCGGCCGCAGGGGGCTGGACGCGGCGGCCCGGGCGCTACGGGGTGCGCCGCCCGCGGCGCGGCGAGCCATCCGGGCGTGAGCGGGGTGCGCTGTGCGGCGAGTGCATGGGGCGCGGCGCGGCCGGGATCGGGAGCCCGGAGGCGGCAGCAGGCGGGGGGCGGGCCCGGGCGACGAGGCGCTTCCTGCCCGCGCCAGCCGCCCCCGGCCTCGGCGCCCCGGCCCGGCTCGGCGGTGCGGCGCAGCCCGGGGGCGGGGCGGGGGCGGCCCGGCGGCAGACACGCCCTCGCGCCCCGCCCCGCCCCCGCCGCGCCCCGCCCGGCCGCGCCGCGCCTCTCGGGCCCCCTCCGAGAGCCCCGGGGTCCGCCCCGGCCCCGCCCCTCCGACGCCCTCGGGTCCGGTCGGCCGGCGCGCTCCGGGACCTTCGGCCTGGCGTTCGTAGCCGGGGCGCTGCCTCCGCCCCCGGCCCTTGCTCTTTCCGCTCTTTCTCCCCACTTGGCCACCGGACCTGTCTCCTCGCGCCCGTTTTCGTTTCCCCGCGTCTCTGCTCGGTCTCTCTACTCTCCGTCTCTGCTCCCGCTCCGCGTGTGTGTTTCTCTCCTTTTCTCAGGCCCTGCTTCTCCTCTCGCTCTGACTCTCGGCTTCCTTCTCCCGTCGGTGTCAAGTCCTCCCCACAGGCCTCGCCCGTGTCTCATTCTCCCTCTTCCTCCGTTTTTCTGTTCCTGATGCGCTCTCCCTCTCTCTCTCCTTGGCTCCCTCTGCTGCGACCCTCGGAGGCCCCCAGGCCTTCCCCCTACCAGGGTCTGCCCTGTGCCCTGTTCCTGGACCAGGCGCTGGCCGAGCCGGACCCCTCAAACTCCATGATCTGTACCCCAAGCCCCAGTCCCATAAAGGGGTTAACAAGTGGCAATGACAGCGGGACCGGTGCTCAGGGGTCAGACATACACATCAGGAAACACGAAGAAAGGCTGTCTCAGAGGTGTGTGCCAGGCTGCTCCCCAGACTCCCAGAGCGAGGCCTTGGTCCTGGGGGCAATGACCTGAGGACCCCACAGGCGCATCCTCTGGAGACACATCCCTAGGGGCTGCTGCCCTCCAGCACCCGCCAGGCTCTTTTCCTTTGCCCAGGACAATGGAAGGACTTAAAATCCTCCCAGACTTAGTGGAAGATCAACTGCACAAGAGCTGGTGCTGGGCACGAATATTTGTCCTCTAAAGGAGTAGTCACAGGCAGGTAGTCGTGGTTCAAAGGTCACCCGCCAACATGAGGACCCCACACAGCACCCAGATCACAGAGGGTGGTCCCACAGCACTTGCCCTGACCTGGGCACTGTGCCAAGCACTTTCTATGTATTAACTCACAGTCCTTACAGACACCCTCTGAGGTAGACACTATTAACATCCCATTCTACAGATGGGGAAACTGGGAACACAGAGGGAAAGGACTGGCCCAAGCTGTGCAGCTCTTAAAGAATAGAGCTACAGGGTTTGAAAGCTAAAGACTTTCAAGCAGGGTCTCCTGTCAGACCCTTAGTTGCCACATGGTACCTTGTGGCCTGCACTCTGAGAGGGTCCTGGCCTCATTTTCCTTGCTCCCATCTGACCAGGAAGGAAGGGCAGGGGGTGTCTCTGTGCGCCATGGGGCAGGCGGAAAGGCTGAGCCTACAGCAGGTTCCCACTTCCCTTGTCCCTCCACCCTGGCCTTCCTGCCATCACGCCTGCCTCGTTCCCACTCCCTCATCCCCGGGTCTGGCTACTGCTTTGGTGGCCAGAGGTGTTCAGCTGCAGGAAATTGGAGGCCCCCCTCCTGGTACCCCATCCATCCAGGCTCAGGGCTGCTGGGGAACTGCCAACAGGACTGCTATCCCTGTCTCCATCTCTAGGTGGGGAGAGCCCATGCCCTGCCACTCATAGGAGCAGACTGAGGAGCCCAGCATAGGGCCTGCCTCAATGCCCTCCTCTCAGCCCCACCCCTGCCCAGTATCCTTATGTCTCCTGCCATCTTATCTTTCTCTAGCCTTCCCCCACCCTGTCTCAGCTCTTTCCCGTCTTCTTGTTCCTGTCTGTTTCTCCCTCCCTTTGTCTCTCCTTCTCTCCCAGTGTCTACCCCCTCCCCTTTCTACTTTCTGTGTGTGTGTCTCTCTCTGTGTCTCCCTCCCTATCCCCACCCCTTCCCTCGCTCACCCCTCCTGGCTTCCTTCCTGTCTCAATCTCATCTTGCCACATCCTGCAGCTCCCCCCACTGAGCCTTGAGGATACTGCTCTGTGTCTTCTCATCTCCGACTGGCACATAGTGGATGGTGCTGGGCACTTGGGACACAAACCCTGTCTAGCCCAACAGTGATACTCAGGAGCTGCCTTAGGCTAGGGGTTTTCAAGGTCTAAGGATTCTAAAATATAAGGGATGTGAGAAGTGCTGTGTGGCCTTGGGCAAGACACTTGCCCTCTCTGAGCCTCAATTTTTTTCAGTTTTAAAACAAGGAGAGTCATGCCTGCCCCAGGTGTTGAGAGATTGGAGAATATAACGTAACACAACAGGCACATCATAGGTACTTGGCAAACATTGGTTTCTCTCCCCTTGTGCCATTGAATAATGTCCCCTGAAGCCTGTGCTAGGGCTGGAGAGGAGGGGCTGGAAGGACCCCCTTCTTGTTCTGTGACCCATGGTGGCTAGCTGAGCCATTGTCCACTGAGGGTCCTACAGGATCTTAGCTCATCCTTGCTGCTGCCAGGCTGGGGTCATGAGACCCATTTCACAGATAGGGCATTAGCAAGGTGAAGATTCAAAGCCAGAACTATCTCCAGACCTTGTGCTTTCCTCCACCTATTAGCAGGGAGCACCCTTAGGCCAGATTGGGTCATGGTGAAAACTACCGTATACCCCTGGCTGAGCAGAGATGAAGACAAGTAGGGGCAGAAGGAATGAATGAAGGAGTGAAAAAACTCACATCTTCCCTGGCTTTGCCAAGATGCTGCAGGATGTCTGCCCATAGGGGATGTCGGAGGGAACAAAGAGATGGGTGGTACCAAGGAGAAGAGTTAGGTGGGACCCAGCATTAACTACTACTCAGAATTGACTGACTGGATCAAAGCAGCCGTGCATTCTCAGCACACCCTTTCAGACCTTTTCAGTTTTTGTTCAGGTCTTCTGATTTTATCAAGGAAAAGGGGTGGGGCTGGGGCTGGGGCTAACATGTTTTTAATGACTCTAACATTTGTCATTGTCCCTTCTTAATAGAAAGAAGGTCTGCAGCTCAGGCCTGTTAGCATCAGCATTCTAGAATTTACCGGAGTGCTTCGTTTTCTTTACATTTGCAGTTACTTTCAGGTTTTGGCACGGGGTCCTGATTTTCCATGTACGGTAATGATGTAAAACTTACTTGATAAATGCATTTAATGAAGTCTTTAAATGTGTGTTTAAGACAAATATGAAATAGATCATAATTCAGGTGATATAAAAATGCTTGAAATTTGAGAAAGTTGGAAAATGTCCAATGGCACCCAGGGCCAGGCTGGGCTGCCCAAAGAGGGTGGGCCTGGACCCTCCACCCTGTCCTGTCCATTCTGGGCTCTCTGACTTCCCGGGGAAGAGCTGGGAGGAGGAGGAGGAAATGTTTTTCTTCTTCAATTGGCAAAAATAACAGTGGGGCCAGGGCTGCAGTGGGAGGAAGGGGCTCCTGCCCTCTCACCCCTCGGGCCTGGCCTCAGAGAACATTTTTCTGTTTTTCCCAGCAGGAAATACTCCTGTCAAGCTGACTCCTCGGAGCACTGCCTTATCGACAGGAAGGTGCTGGAAACAGCTCAGCACCCCAGCCACGGGCCTAGATAGTGGCAGGAGCTGTCACTGCAGCTTCTTGGGGGCTTGACCTGTCTCATTTCTCCTGGAGGTGGGTTTTATCAGCCCCATCTCACTGAGGGCCAGAGAGGTGGCCCCACCGTCCTGCTGCACAGCTCACTGGTATCCACACCCTGCTCTAGGCTGAGCAGCCCTCTGCTCCTGCCCTGGAGTTGAGAGACCTGAGTTCCAGGCCCAGCTCTGCCCGGAAGCACCTGTGTGACCATGATAATGCCACTGTTCCTTTATGCCTCAGTTTCCAATCAGGAAAGGGGGGGATAGTCTGTTTCCCGGGGCTGATGTGAGGATGGAAACATACACAGGCGTCACAGTGCCTGGCACGTCATGAGTGTGGCCCCGCTGACTTTGCTGCTCTGGATCTTGGGGTTCCTCTGCCCTAGACTCCCTAGAGAAGCCATGTGGCCTCTGAAATGGATCATCACAGCCCCAGCAGAGTTCCTGTCCTAGATAATGATCGTCAGCCTCCTAGTGGCTGCCATGAGGAGGTGCCCTCAGTGGCCAGCGCCAGGAAGGGCTTTGATGCAGGAGTCCCCTCCTTTAAGTAACTCTTCAGAGGGTCGCCAGAGGCCTGTGTGATTATTCCCTCTCCCCTTCTCATAAACAGGGATGCCAAGGCTCAGAGACACCTAGAGGCCTGCCTAAGGTCACCTGCAAATTTGTAGCAGAAGTGAAACCCTATCCCCTTTGCCCTCCCACACTGGATGTCTCCTGTCATGGCTGCCACATCCCACTGGTGTAGACCAGGAGGGGTGAGGTAACCTGGGCTGACAGGAGACTGAGCCCCCATTACACTGATGTGTTTAAATTACAGACAACTGGCCTGGCTTCACTGCTGCTGTTTCCCTACAAGTCCTGGGCCCCTACTACAGATGTCATGGAAAACCAGGGTCTTCTGCCCCCCTTCCCATTCCAGGGGCCTCCTCCCGGCTCTGGATTATTCCTGCCTCCTCCTTCTCTGGATGCCACCCTGGGGCACCCTCAGGATCTGGTTTCAGGACCAGGACCTGTGGCCTGCTCTCAGCCCCCTGAGTCATTTCTCTTCTTTTTGTGTCCCTGTAAAACTGGAGGAAATGGTTCTCATTCCTGCATGTGAGCGATGCCCTTTCCTGACTCCAGGCAAGTCCTTTCCCTCTGTGGTCAAGGGACTTGCAGCCAGGGTGGGGACCCAAGTCCCTATGCACTCATAGCGGGCGCCTGGCCTGCCGAGCCCCCGTGTGGCCCCTTTGTGCTGTGTGAGTGGATAATGGGCAGCATTCTCAGACGTCCAGTCATGGGTCTGGGCCCCAGAAAGGACCCCGGCAGCTCCACACTGAGGCCTCTGTCCAGCAGCAGCGGCAGCAGAGGGGCTGGGTTGCCCCGGGGGCCCCCACCCACATTCCCAGGCTGTTGCTATCTCCCAGTGACAGTGGGCCGAGCAGCCTGGGAGGCAAGCACTCCCTGAGTGTGTCCCCCAAGGACAGGAGTCACGAGAAGTCAGGGCAAGTCCAGAGCTCATAAGGATGGGAAGTTGTGTGGTTGTGCACCTACTGTGTGCTAGAGGTTTGCTAGCCAGGCCTTACAAAAGCCCCCAATGGCTGTGCTGTTGGCCCCATTTGATGAATCAGTAAACTGAGGCTCAGAGAGGTAAGGCACTGACTTGGATTTGAACCTGTCTGTCTAACCATGTGCATTCCAGTGGGTGTTGAGTGAGCACCTACTGTTTGCCCCGGAGACACAGCAATAGGTATGACTGAGGCAGTGGGGCTGAGAGGATACCCAGGAGCCATCAGATCGCCACGCTGGTGGCAACCAGCACGTCAGGCCTCCTCGGGCAGATGTGCCCTGAGGCAGGTGTATGTCGCACACGCCGTCAGTAAGTGTTCATCATGAACCTCATCTTCAGAGGAGACTGAAGCTCGAGAGGAAGCACCTCTCCTGGGGCCCTCTAGCTGCTCAGGGTGGAGATAGGATTTTCATTCAGGTCTGGCTGGTCCCTATTCTCCAGTGGTGGGGCCCAGTGAGGGGCTGGGGCCACCCCAGTCAAGGTTGTCATCTGGTGGTCCTGGGCCTTGGTGCACCAGAGAAGTCCCTTCACCTCTGTAGGCCTTAGTTTCCACACCTGTGAAATGGGTAAAAGAGTCACTGTCTCTTCAGGCTATGGGGATAAACTGAGATAATCCCTGTAGGACATTTAGCCAGACCTGACCCATGAGTAATACTCTATTAGTGACATTCTTCAGTCGTTGCTGGCCAAGGTGTCATTCTTCCTACCCTTCCCCCTGGCTCTGATTTTGCCAAGTCCTGCCCTGCCTGGCCTAGGCTCAAAGCTCAGAGCTGGTTCCATTGGTTTGTCAGGTGCCCACAGGACAGCTTTTTCCATGTCCCCTTACATACTGTGTCCTCTGCCTGCTCGCCAGGGCTTCATATCAAGACCCGTCCTGCCCCTCCAGACTTACCCTCCTCTAGGCCTGTAAATGGGACTTAGCATCTGCCTCCCTACTGAGCTGGCCAGTGTTTAGTCTCTGCCCACCGCAGGGTCTGTGTCTTTCCTCAATGGCTCCTGGAGTCTGGAACTCAGCAGTGCTCCTGCAGGCACCTCAGCCTCCCCAGGACTCCTGACCCCAACCTGCAGAGCAAGTGACCCCAACCTGCAGAGCAAGTGCATGAGCTTCTGCCTCTTGGTAGATAACAAAACAACAACAATATCCTTGTAATCCCAGCTACTCAGGAGGCTGAACTGGGAGGATTGCTTGAGCCTGGGAACTCAGCCTGGGCAACATAGTGAGACCCCATTTCTTCAAAACAATAATAAAAGTACAGCCCTTCTATGGTCTAGGTCCAGTTCTAAGCACCTTGCCTATATTAATTCATTTAAACTCTATAACAACCCTACAAAATGGTGCCATTATCCTATGCATTTTCAGGTGGGGAAACAGGCAGAAGGTGGTGAAGTGACTTGTCTGAGCTCACCAGCTGGTAGGCGACGGTGCCTGGATTCCAGAGTCCTCATTGTCAATGAACTTGTGTTTCTGTGGCCCCAGGCCCAAGGCCAGTAGGCTCAGCATATTCTCTAAGTCTCTGCCTGGCACACACAGCCCTCTTTAGACAAATGCCCACCCTGTAAGGTCTCCTGGTCCCCTTTATACCCCAGTAAACTTATGAGAACTGTTTTCTCACCATTGATGTCTCCTAGGAGACCCAGATGGAGCAAAGCTGTCCCTGGGAGCCTCAGGGATTGGCCAGGAAGTTACGGGCTGAAATTGAGGTGAGTCTGCTTCTCCACTGGGCCCCTCTTCCAGCTTCCCCCCAGACCTCACCACTTGGTTTTATCCCAGTCAATTCAGCGAGGACTGACAAGGCCCCCCTCATCTTCTGACACTGCTGCTGGCTCTGAAAAGAGTGAGGGCGACCTGTGAGGGAGTCAGTGCCTGTCCCTGGGGTATGTGAGCAGGAGGCCTGATGAGAGAGGCCTACCCCAGGCGTGGCCCCAAATTGGACTAACTGCGTGGTTCTGAGACCCCACTCAGCTGAGCACCTCCTGTGCGCTGAGTATACCTGCCAACTGGGACAATTCTCACCTCCTAGAATAGGGCAATTGAGGGGCTATCATGGTCAGCTGCTCTTGGGGCGGATAGGAGAGGCTGATGTGGGCAAGCAGGGCCCAGGTGTGTCTCTCAGCCCTGCCCCAGGGAGACAGTCTTTATTCAAATAACTCAGATAGTGACATAACTGCAAAGAGCCACCCGTCCTGTGAAGGTGCTGTCCCAGGTGGTTCTGGGAGAGTTCCTCTCAGGGACACAGAGTCCTTCTTCCTCAGGGACCCCTGGGATGAGGTCTGTAACATGCTGAGTGGTCAGGAGGGTAGAGAGACAGGAGGGCACAAGGACAGATGCCAGGAGGTAGGTGGCAGCAGGAGCTCTAAAGGGACAAAAATGGGTCTTTGTGGGGGAGCAGAAGAAAGCACAGGGGCCTCTGCCTGAGGATCCAGAGGTCCTTTTGGGGGGTGTTAACTTGGAGAGGTCCCAATCTCACTGGCTTCCAGGCCACAGGAGCCCCCACTCAGCACATGGAGCTCCCACCCTGATGGATGGCTGTGAAGGGGGAAGGGCCTTCTCAGGGACAGCTGTCCAGGAGGGCAGGGGCAGGTGCAGTCCCTGACCCAGGCTCCAGCCACCAAAAGGGAGGCATCAGGGCCCCATGAGGCTCCCCCCCTGCCCTGACCTGTAGGAGCCAGTTGTGTGAGTGCACGTGGGCGTGGGAGGGGTCTGAGCACACACGTGGGGGATGAGCAGGTGAGCAGGGGTGCAAGTGTGTGTGTGTCCATGGGGGACACAGCAGGGTCATGTGTGCACAGATGGGGTCCAGGTACAGGTGGGGGATGCATGTACATGTGAGGTCTGCAGGGCCACAGGCTGCTGCGACCGGGATGTGGGACTCCTTCTGGGGGTTCCAGCCCTTGGAGGCCCTCAAAACCTCTGTCAAGGCCACTGCCTGGTCCTGCTGTCCCAGGGCTGAAGGATGATTTCATCATGAAACTCCACAAAGTTTATGGTCAATCTTCAATAGTCTGATCTCTTGCTTTGGAGGGTTCAGCCTGACCTTAGATGGTACAGTCTCCGGCCTTGGATGGTCTGGCCTTTGACCTTGAGCAGTCCAGCTTCCAACCTTGAGTGGTCCAGCTTCCAACCTTGAGAAGCCCAGTTTGTGATCAGTCCAGGTTTCCTTGAGCAGAGTCCTCTCTGTTGAGGAACTTGGAACTGGTTCTCTAAGGAATTTTGGGCGATGTCACTCTTTTCATTCAAGAGCAGCCTCAACTGACCACAGCCAGGTGTCTCAGGATGAGCCACCAGCTTCCCCATAACTCCCCCAAGACTACCTAGAACATCAGTCCTAGAGGCCAGAGGTCCCAGAGTCCCCTAGTCAGCATGAGATTAAGTCCCACCATACCCCTGACTTCCCTTCTGCCTCCTCTCCTTGGTTAAGTTTCCAGGGTGTCTCCAAGACTCGTTTCCGGCCTCCCTGGACCTCCCAGGTGAGGTTTGACCTCCTCTTCTGGACTCTCTAGTGCCCCAAACTTCCACCCTCTGAGCCCCCATACCAGGTGACAATTTCTCTGTTGCTCTGGCTCCTCTGCTGACTGGGGGGGGGCATCTCCAGAGATAGATCTTTTGGGGTGTACCTGTGTCCCCGACATCACCCCAGGCAGATATTGAGGGGGGAGCTGAGAGACGGTTCTGAGCAGAGGAGCAATGTTCTCCTGGCACATATGGGGAAGGTGCTGGGGTTGGGGTGGAGGCAGGGAGACCCCTGAGCAGGGGGCAATGAGCAGCAACGGCAAGCAGAAGGAGGATTCACCAAGTCCTAGGGCCTCAGTGGGGCGGCACATTGAGCCTTCCATGCCCAGTGTCCTCCCTGACCACTTCTAGCTTATAGGCAGCATGCTGTGCTCGCAGCCTGCCTCCTGAGGGTGTGGCCCCTGAACATCAATGGGGAGGAAGGGGTGACAGTGGCAGGACCAAAGTCCTGAGCACAGGTGTCCTAAATGGAGGTGGACACCCCCATGGCCTCAGCTCACCACCCACACAGCTGGCTGAGACAGACCCAGGAGGCCCTGCCAGAAGCCCTGTCCTTTACGCTCATCCATCCAAAGGTCACCTCCCAGTTGCTTCATCAGCCAGCCCTTCTCCCACTCCCTGCTGCCTCCTCCTCCCCAGTCACTTCCTGAGGGATATTTGCAAATTTCTTATGTTGTTTTCTGAAACTTCAAACCCTGCAAAACTCTCAGGGTCCACCCCAGTCTTCTTCCTTGATCTACGGTCCACGCTCTCGGTGACCGGCCCTGTCTCCCCCTTCGGGTTGCACATGTCCTCCTCCTGCATTCCCTAATGCCTTGGCCAGAGCTGTCCCCCCTTCTGTTCTGCCCCACATGCTTCCCCCTGCTCATGAACACACCCTATAATAGCCCCAATCCTTTCAGGAGTGGACGTGCTGCCCGCCTGCCTTGGTGCTCGGCTGTCCTTAGAACCTCTGCACAGTAGTTGTGTGATTATTTGATTTGGTCAAGAGCAGGGTCCTCATCTGTCCAGCCACTGTGGGGACCCACAGCAGACACTGCACAGACACTCCTGCATCCGTAAGTGAGCAGAGACTGGTGGCAGGCTGGTGTGGAGCAGAGCAAAGCCTTGGGCTCTGCACAGGGGGGGACCGGGTGGGGGGACAGCTTGTAGTGCCCCAGGGCCCTGACTTCCAAAAGAAGCTATTTCCAGCTCCCAGAAACGGGAAATGGGAAATGAGTCATGGCATGAGCAGGCTGAGGCTGGTGGGCACCCAGGGTGTGACTGACAAGCACCTGCAGGCAGACCTGGGCCACCACCCAGGGCCACAGGAAGGAGCCCCTCTCCCAGCACGCATGCCCTGAGGTCATCACAGATGTGGCCACTGGGCCCATTGTCTGGCCACATCTGGAGGACAGGAGAGGACAGGAGACCAACCCCCCACCCCACCCCCGCTGAAATTCAACCTGGGCCCCTTCAGGGGCTGGAGCTGCAATTCCGTCATTTACCTGAATGTGACCAGAGGTGGCACTGACTCCATTTTGCAGAAGGCAAAGAGAGGCCAGGGCTTGCCAAGGCCACATTGTCAGGGGTAGCTCAGGGCTTGAACCCAGCTCTGTGAGACCATGGCAATCTAGCTCAGGACTTTAAAACTGATCCAGAGGCAGCTACCAAGAAAGTACAGGGAATGGGGCATGGCCCTGCCAGGCCAGGGTTCTCAACCCGGCTCCTTCTCTATCTGAAAACAGGGCCAGGGCTTTCCTCAAGGGCCTTCGTTGGCTAGGCTGGGTCAAAGCCAGGGCTCTGCAGCTAGGAAGGTCCCCAAGCTGGGGCTCCTAGGCAGAGAGCTCAAATTAGTCTGTAGGGGTTAGGGGATCTTCTGTTTCCCTGCATCATAGTCCAGGGCTCTAAGGTCCCCAAGGTTGGAATTGGCTGGGGGCAGGGACACCACCCTGGGAGCCCCATGCAGACCAGGGCCAGCACAGGCCAGCTGTGGGCAGCTCTGTTAGAGATGAGAGGACTCAGGGGCACTTTCTCTTCCCCACCTGGACCTGTGTCACCCCATCTCATTTCCCCCCTGGTGCCAGGGTGGAAATCCCCTGCCCCAGCTGGAGGTGGGCTGGATGGGTAGTGCAGGTGCAGACGGGCGCCCATGGAGGGGCAGCCCTGGGGCAAGGGGCCAACAAGAGACAGAACCATGCAGGACGGACCCCCAGGCACTCTGGTCATAACCTCTAATGTGGGGATGTTTGGAAGGTTTTCCTTCTTTGTGTCTGAATTTTCTAAGTTTTCCTCAGTGGATCTGTTTTGTTTGTGTTAAAAATAAGCATGAGGGGGCAGTGCCTGTGGCTCAAAGGAGTAGGGTGCCGGTCCCATATGCAAGAGGTGGCAGGTTCAAACCCAGCCCCAGCCAAAAACAGCAAAAAAAAAAAAAAAAAAGAAAGAAAGAAAGAAGCATGAGAGGTAGTGGTGGACTGGGAGTGAGGATTTTTACAGGCAGTTGGAGGTCATAGATGTGCCTGGGACAGCAAGGAGGTGCTGGCTGCCACCTGACCACGCTGGCCTTAGTGCCCTGTGTGCACTGAAGGGTGGGGTGGGGAGGCCAGGACATAGTGAGGCTCTTGAGTGAGGCCAGGTCTCTGAGAGTTGCCATCCACAGTGCAAGGTGCTTTCCAGACCCAGGCGGCACCTGCATGGGTCAATTGCGAGGTGCTTCCCTTTGCCCCCTCCACCTACCAGCCCCTCTCTCCTCACCAGACCTTAAAGCCACTGGTGGAGCTTGGGAGCCAGGAGGCCCAGGAGCCCTGCACCTTCTCCTGCCCACCCTACATTGGGCCCGGGGTGATTGGAAGGGGGGGGGTCAGGAAGAAAAGTGAGAAGCCTCAGAAGAGGCCCCTAAATGCTGTAGTCACAGCATGATTGGCAGCAGGTGTGAGCCCACCCCCTGCCCTTAATTCATCTCCATTTGTGGGGCCCTCAGCCCACGCAGAGAGGATGTTAGGGGGAGGGGGACTCATGCTATTTTGAACTTGAGTGGTGGGATGTGATTTATGGGATTCAAGGTCCAGGGCTCTGCTTGCACTTCTGTGCCCCAGACCCTCTCAACGGAGAGCCCTCACCACCAGCAGCAACCTCAGCTCCTGCCCTCGCCAAGCAAGGGCGCCCCCTAGGCCTTGCTCTGAAACTATCCAGGTCGTGCTCTTACCCCCACATTACAAAAAGGGAAACTGAGGCTTAGAGAGGCAGACTCACTGCCCAAGCACACGCAGCCAGAGTAGTCCAAGTCCAGCCCCTGTGGGCTGTCCCTCTCACATCCCAATGTCTATGACCCCACCCCACACCCCTGGCCCTCCTGAGTCTGACTGTCCTCTCCTGACCCCTGAGTGGACAGTGAGGATCATGGAGCAGAGACTGGTGTCTCTTTTCCTGCTCAGCTCAGCTGGTATCCACTGAGGGCCACCTTTAGGCCCAGTGGGGGGGGGTGGGGGTGTGCAGGCACATACGGAGCAGACAGCCACAAACCAATGCACTTAGTCCACAGGGGCAGGGGCACGGAGTGGGGCCTCTTGAGAACAGGAAGGTGCTGACTCCAGTTCTGCCTGGCTGGGGAATGGGGAGAGGGGCTGTCAGGAAAGGCAGGAGAGGCAAGAGCAGCAGGTGTGCCTCCCCTTAATTTGCCTCCATTTGTGGGGCCCTCAGCCCTCACAGAGAGGATGCTGGGGGGAGGAGGGATCAGTCTTTCCCTAGTGCCTGCCCTGCCCAACCCACTCCTCCCCTCTCCAGCCCTTCCTGCCCTGACCTCCCACCCTCACCCCTTCCCTCCTGCCTGCTGCTCGGCAGACTGGATGGTGATAAGAGGTGGGGATCCAGACAGACCCACAGGCTCTCGGGCAAGGAGAAACTGCTTGGAAGGAAAAAAATAAACATTGATTTCATTGTCTTCACACCCAGATCCTGCCTGCAAAATAAAAATAAAGTGAAACTCCAAGTAAGGAGGCTTTATCTGGCAAAGCTTTGAACTAGAGGGACTGAATGGTGGACACAGGCCCTGACCCCTGTGGGTGGTGGAGAAAGAAGGCCCTGTCCCCTGTGGTGGGGGAGTAGGCGATATGGTTACCATGTGGGGGCCACCACGTGGGGGCTGCATGTGGGGCAGCCCTGCTCATAGTGCCCCTGTGCTGAGTGCACGTGGGTGCTCTTCCCTACCCTTCCCTACTAATTCTCTAACAGCTGGGAGGCAGGACAAGACCCACCGTCCCAGTCATAAAACTGAGGGGCCTGCTCACCAGTGCTCTGTCACACAGCACAGCTGGGATTTGAACTGGGGGCTCTCTGACTCCACAGCCCATTAGATTGCCTGGCCTGTGCCCCAGTTCACAGGACTGTAGGAGCAGTTATTGACAGGAAATGCAGGCAGGGTCAGCCCCTGCACACCCAACTACCTCTGCCCACATTTGCAGGGGTGGGGGGCTCACTCCTCACAGCCATTTTCATGTATTTCCCATTGTTAGAAATGTCCACTCCTGCCCCCCCTCTAGCCTGGTCCCTAGTCTCTGACCTGGAGACCAGGAGGCTCAGCAATGATGGGACAGGACTGGAGGTGCAGCCTGTGGGACACCTCAGTCCCCATGACCTCAAGCTGACTTTCGATAAAGAAGCTTCCAGTTCCCGGCCAGGTTTGGGGTCAGGATATCGTATGCTCAATACAGCCCCTGGAGCCAGGCTGCTTAGTGCAGTCCCCGCCCTCTGCGCACACTCTGGTCAGCGCCCTTCCCTCCCTCCTCCTCTCGCTGGCTCCCCGGGCCGGGGCTTTGCCCTGGCACAGCCCCACCTGAGACCATATCCACGAAGGGGAGTTGGGGTGTGATGCAAGGGCCTGCTCCCACCTAGCCCCATGCCTGATGCTACCGCGAGGCCACACCTGGTCTGGTGGCTCTAGTGAGGGCTCTAAATGGAATGTGGAGATGGTGAGAGGAATTGAAAGGCCACAGGAGCGGGGGCAAGGTCTGGTCCTCCCAGTACTATGGTGCCTTTCGGGGGAACTTAGGGTCTCTCCTGGACCTCAGAGAACCCTACCCCTTAACGGCACTCACCGCCCTGTGCGCAGCATCAGCCCTGTTGGTGCCAGGCCCAGATGGGGGCTTCCCCTCTCCCTGCGGCCCTCCCAGGAGGGTATAATTGGACCCATTTTACAGATGGGCCTGCTCCAGCAGGAGGCCGCCAGGCCAGACGGCCAGACCAGGCTGACCCCATGCAGGGTCTGGGTGCCTCCTCCTTCTACTTTCCTCCAGGGTTGACATCAACAGCCCCCGGTTGGGCTTTTCCCAGAGCCAGGGCCGGAAGCAGGAGTCCCGAGTGTTTGTTCAGGCTGGGCTGGGGCTCCGGGTAGGCGAGGAGGAAACAGCCGCAAGATGTTTATCCAAGTGGGGGGTCAGGCTGGCAGGAGGAAGGAGGAAGGGCGGGAGGAGCAGAAGGTCAGAGTCAGTACCTCCATGGCCAGGCCTCACCTTCCTGCCTGCAGAAACAGGGCTGCACACAGTAGGTGCTTGGAGGATGAGAAATGATGCTGGAAAGAGACGCTGGGACCTCAGCCAGTAGCATAGACCCCAACCCCAATCCCTCTGGACTTTCTTTCCCTCTCCGAACCACCTACCCTCACAACTGATAAGTCTAGACCTGCTGGCTTCACCTCCCAAACACACCAGCTTCCCGCCTGGACATTCAGCAGGGTCCTCACAGCTCCCTGCGGCCACCCTCACTCCAGCAGCCATCCTTTTGGCAGCCGTGAGGGTCCTATTAACAGGCAGTTGGCCCTCATGCCCCTCTGCTCAATAGTCATCCAGGTCCCGCCTCTGTCAGAGCAAAAGAAATCTGTCCTGGCCTGAATTGTGGCCCTCCAGATTCATATGTTGAAGCCCAATACCTCAGAATGTGACTGTATCTGGAGGTAGGGCCTTTAAAGTGGTAATAAAGTGAAAATGAGGTGATATAGGTGAACCATAAGAAGAGATTAGGGCACAGAAGACCAAGTGAGGACATAGCCAGCAGCGACCATCTGTAAGCCAAGGAGAGAGGCCTCAGAAGATGCCGACACTGCCACACCTTGGCCTGAGACTATGTAGCCTCCAGGACTGCAAGAAATAGGTTTGTGCTGTTAAGCCACGGAGTCTGTGCCCTTCTGTTGCGGAAGCCTAGCAAACCAATACATGCCTGAGTCCTGTGATATCTGCCACTGGGCTGCTGCGATGCTCCCCTTTGCTCTCTGCTCCAGTGACACCAGCCTCTGGCTGTGGCTTGCGCACTGAGCACGCTCCATTTGCTAGGACTTCAGGACCTGGCACTTGCTGGGCCTTCTCCCCAGGTCTCCCATGCTGCTGCCTCCTTATCACTCAGGTCTCTGCTCACATGTCTCTCCCCAACCCAGGGCTTATTGGGGCTTACATCCATCTCTGCACGGGACATTGACCTTTACCAGGTTAGAAGCTGAGTACCTTGTGCCAGAATAGGTCCTGGCACATAGCAGCTGCTCCACAAAGATCTGTTGAAGGCAGGCCCCTCCTGTCACCACCTCCCCCATCTTTCAACTCAGCGTTATAGGCACTCAGAGGTAAACCAGGGCCTCCCAGTGCCCTGTGTGTTCAGGGGTGCAGCGCGAGGCTTGCCTGCCTGCCAGGTGCAAGGCTGCAGCCTCCCACACCCTTGGCTTTCAGTACCACAGCTGGGTCCACTCCCCTTAGCCCCATCTCTCTCGATGATCCCAAAGCATCCTTATGTGGGAGGGAGGCTTCATGGCTGAGCAGGTAGGACCAGGCTAAAATCCAGCCCCATCACTTTTGATGTGCAGACTCTGTGCCAGCTCCTCTCCTCAAGGACTGGGCATCTGGGGTGGGCCTGAGCATAGGAAGGTTTATGACTGCTCAGGCTGGGGCTGGTGGCACCAGGCATCTGTGTAGCTGGGTTTCATGTAGGCTGGCTCTGGGCAGAGAGGTCCTGCCTGCTCCTCAATGTGGGAGCAGGATGAGGAAAGGCCTGGAAACCACTAACACTCCCAGTGGGGCAGGTGGGTGGGGGCTGTTTCTGGGCACCTGGTCTTTTCTTTAACCAACACTCTCTTGAGAGGAATCTAGTCCCTCTGCACAGCTAAAATAACAGAGACCGACAACACCAAGTGTTGATGAAGATGTGGAGCAACAGGAACTCTCCTGCAGTGCTGGGGTGGGGGGCAGTGAAATGGTGCAGCCACTCTGGAAAACTATTTAGTAGTTTCTTTAAAAAAACAAAACAAAAACAAACAAACAAAAAAAACACTAAAAACTATTTAGTGGTTTCTTTTTAAAAAGATGAGTATAGACTTGTGCCTCCTAGCAGTCCCTCACCTAGTTACTACAATGAAATGAAAACACAAGTCCATAAAAACCTGTACACAAATGTTTGAGGAAGTTCTATTCACAATTGCCCTGAACTGGAAAGAACCCAAATGTCCCTTCGCTGGTCAACAGATAGACAAATGGAGGCACATGCATACAATGAGACAAAAAGGAATCAGCATCTGATACCCAAGACACCATGGGTGAATCTCAAAGTCAGATGCAAAAGGCCCCACACCATATGATTCCAGTTTCTATGACATTGTGGAAAAGACAAAGCTACAGAGACAAGAAAGAAATCAGTGGTTGTCAGAGGCTGGGGCTAGGGACAGGGGTTGACTGGACAGGGGCCCAAGGAATTTTCTGGAAACTGGGAATTTAACTTATGTAGCAGTAGGGTCTCACTATGTTACTCAGGCTGGTCTCAGCTGAACTCCTGGCCCCAGGTGGGCCTCCCTCCTTAGCCTTCCAAGTTGGTAGGATTACCGTCCCGAGCCACCATGCTGCTGTTCATGCTTTGTTCAGAGAGTTTTCAGAGCATAATCGCGTAAAACTTCATCAGATTTCACATTTGAGATCTGTCCATTTCCCTGATACAAATTATAACCATATGAAAATGTTTTTATTAAATCCCATCAGGCTGCAGCACTGGACAGAGCTGGGTCTAGGCAGGTCCCTGTCTTCTAGGACAGCCCAGGTGGGAGGCACCCAGACCTGACATGCAGAGGGCACAGGGCCTGGCCCAGGTTCCCAACTCCCCCACCCTGTCCCACAAGGGGGGACAGCAAAGCCCATTGTCTGCCTATTCATTCTGGCTTTGTCCACTTTCCCCAGGCCCAGACAGAAATGGGATGCCCTGAGTGGAAGGAAGCCGAGGGAGTCCATGGAGAATGGGGGAGGTCCTCCTGCTGGGGCCAGGGAGGGCTCCAAGGCTGGCTTGCCTGGGCTCAGGTCCTGGGCCCAGTCTGCCCCTGCTGTGAAGACCCCTCCTCCCAGCCTTGGCTCCGATCACAGGGTGGTGACTGTGACAAACACGCCTTCCTGTGGCTCTGAATGTGCGGCCCCAGAGGCACTCTCCTCCAGTGCCTCAGAAACTATGGAAGAGTCAAATGGAGGGGAACTTTCTCAGGGATGGTCACTAGGAACAGAGCCAAGAGCTAAAGGAATCAGGGACAACCATTTCTGCCCTTGCTAAAGCCCCCATTCTGTGCCAGGCACCAGAACAGAGCTGGAGGCCAGGTGGCCAGGGTGGTTTGCACGAGTTCCAGTGACGGTGGGGTAAGAGGGCAGACAGAGAGGCCAACGACGGTAAAGGAATTTCATCTGCACAGATGGGGGACTAGGCAGGAGGGCGTCAGGACCTTGGGTGGTCTCTGAAGGCTCTCTGAGAGGTGACACTCCAGAGAACCCACAGAAGAGGAAGCCTGGAGGGGAGTTGGGACAGAGGGACCCTGTTAAGGACTGCTTGGTGGGTGTGAGGCCAGTGAGCAGAGGCTTGGGTGAGTGGACACCAGGTCAGAGTATGGCCCGCGGGAGGTCAGACTTGGGGGAGAGTCAATGGTGGGCTTGGATAAGCCCTTTTTTGAAAAAATAGAAAGTCAGGGAGGCTATGGATCTAGTCATGCTCCTTCACATCCCTGGGCCTCAGTTTTCTTTGTAGAAAGCACCTTTCAGTTAGAGGTTCTGAAATTCTGGCTCATTACAGACCAGGATTAATATGGTTTTCCTTTGGTTGTACAAGAAATGGGCCTGCCACGGTGCACAACAGACAGACCTGAGGCTGAAGGGAAATGAACCTGGCTAGTCAGAGACCCTAAGGGGCCTGAGGAGGCACCACCCAGGTAGGGAGACTCCAGGTTTCAGACATGGTGGGGGCATGTCCCAAAGAAGCCACCAGGAGGAGACAGAGACCAGGCTTGCATACAGTTAAAAAAAATAATTTCAAAGTTGCGGAAAAGTTCTGAGAATAAGCAAGAACTCCTGGATCCCCTTCTTAGCTCAGACTCAGCAGGTTTGAACACCCTGCTCCCCACCCTTGCATATGCAACCCCAGGGCATGGTGCCCTTATGGTGCCTAAACTCTTCACTGTGTTTCCCATTTGCACAAGCTCAGCAGCGTTTTCAAGATCAAGTGATGTAACCATCACACAACACTACTTAACCTGCAGCCTACTCACATATTGCCATTTGCCCCAACCAGGTCTTCTACAGCATCCTCCCACCCCTCCATCCAGGTTCACTCAGGGTCACATTCGGTTCTTCACCTTTGTTTTAATTGCAGTTTATTCACTCAGCTTCCTCGAGTTGGAGTAAGCTGACAAGGATGGGTGTAAACCACTGCAGCTCCCCTTCTCAATGCCATGCTTCTGGGCAGGCTCAGGTCTCCCCAGGAGAAGGACCGGGACCTGGGCAGGGCAGTGGGAGGAGCTGCAGGGGGCAGAGAACTAACCTGCATCCATCCTTCCTGGTCTGGCCCATTTTCCCAGGCCCTTGGCCAAGGGGTCCCTCCCAAGTCACCCACCATTTCAAAGAGAGTAGCAAAGACTCCCCTAAAGGCATTAACCTCTGGAGAAAGCAGCTTTGGGAGAGAAAAAAACACCCAGCCTGGGTCTGCAGAGGGAAGAGGTTGAGGGGGTCTGGAGACTGGGAAAGGTACTCTTTTGATATTTAAATTGTTATTGACAAAATACTGTCATGACAATGACTTCATTAAGCTTTCATTAAGCTTTAATGTGAGCAAAAGTATAATCACTTAGGAACCCACCTATACTGACAATAAGAGGTAAGTCAGAATCCCCTTTGAAGACAGCAAAGATGCAGTCAGGTTTCTTGCTGTGTCTGGTTGGCTCCCTTGTAGGTGGGATCAGCCCTGAAGGGAACTCACTTCTACCTTCAGGGGCTGGGGGTGGGGAGAACATCAGCTCTTCTGCGACGAAGAGGAGGGAAAGCCTTGGGTGAACACACATTTCTCAGCACAGACAGAAGGTGTGGTGGGAAATCCCTTGGTGGAACGTGACCTCCAGGAGCTCCAGATAGGTGTCCAGCAGGAGCTGGAGGAGTAGGAGGTCCTTGTCCACGAGTTCCCCTTGAGCCCATTGGAAGCAATGGTGTTGTTGTCATTGGAGGAAGAGGTGCAGGAATGAAGCCAGGCCAGGTGCTACACATTCAGCAGGGAGAGATGAATTGGGCACAATTAAATGACCAAGGTCATCTTTGGCGCCATCTCTACTGGATTGCATTTCTGAAGACACAACCTCACCCATTCTACCCACAGAAGGGGTATTGACACATCTGAGTTGAGCTGGTCCAGACTGTTGGCCACAATTAGAATAAAACCTGCCCTGCCACTGTGTAGAAAGCCGGATCCCAACTCCTTCAGCCTGACAGAGGAGTCACCATCCTACAGACTCATTCCCCTGGAGGGGACAGGCAGTACCCAGGGTCAGAATGTGCCCTCTGAGGATCAGTTAACCCATCCCCGATGGAGTCTTCTCCCTCCTTGGGATCTGATGGTCCTGAGGACTCCCTGAGCCCCTTGAGACACGCCCCACTCCTGACCCCCAAGCGCAGGTGAGCGTCACATGGGTCCTGCAACCCAGGGGGAGGACAGAGACAAGCTTTAGTCAGAGGAAGGCGGGCCTGACCTGAGGGCCTTATGGGGAATGCTCTCTGCCACAGGCTGTATTTGGAGCACCAAGTGCACGAGGATCTTTTCCTAAAAGGTCAACTTTAACCTGTGTTGTAGCTAAAATTTGTCTGTGGTGAGAATTTGCTTTCCTTAAATCATTGAAGGTTCTTTCATCCTTTCAACTGCCAACCAATTATTATGTGCTTTTCCTCAGAGGAGAGAATCCTCCCTTCATAAAAACAAATGATCTCTCTGATTTTTTCTGCAAGATCTCTGGCTCACTTCCTATAGCTCTCCAACTCTTTAGCTGCATGGCTGATCTTTCCATCTACTTTGGAGAGTTTCTCTTCGTGCTCTCACCCTGATTTTCCTCTACATTTAATTTCTTGTAGAGTTTGCTTTCATTTTCTTGGTACAGTTTAGTCATTACTTTAAGTTTCTGTTTGAAGCTTCTGATTCTCACGTTCCAGCTGTGTCTTCTGACTGAAAAGACGCTTGTTCAGCCTGAAGAAAGCTCGGTAAGTTCTTCCTTACAGTGCATTTCCTCTTTAAGTTCAGATTTGGGCCTGTTTATGTCTTTATAGGTTTCCACCATACCTTGCGCTTCTGCCAACTCCTTCCCAAGTTTGTGGACTGACATCCACAAACACGACTCTGGGCCTTCACACGCTTTTGAACAGTTTTCCTTTTTTCTTTTTTTATGTTTAGGGTTAATTTGAAGGTTCAAAGAATTTAGGTTACAGTGTTTGCAATTGTTAGATAGAGTCCCTCTTATAATTGTGTCCTGCCCCCAAGAGCTGTGCCATACACCCTAATGCTGTGGCCATTAAGTGGAAGCACCCCATCTCTCCCCCTCCTCCCCTCTTCCCACTCCCTCATTCCCTCGCCCCCCACCTTGAATGGATTTGAGTTTTTCTCTTATGTAGTCATGTGTTAGATCTTCTACTGGCTTCATATCAGTATTGAGTAGATTGGATTCTTGCTCCTCCATTTTTTTTTTTTTTTGAGACAGAGCCTCAAGCTGTCACCCTGGGTAGAGCTGTGGTGTCACAGCTCACAGCAACCTCCAACTCCTGGGCTCAAGTGATTCTCCTGCTTCTGCCTCCCAAGTAGCTGGGATTACAGGCGCCCACCACAACGCCTGGCTATTTTTTTGGTTGCAGCTGTCATTGTTGTTTGGTGGGCCCAGGCTGGATTGGAACCTGCCAGCTCAGGTGTACGTGGCTGGTGCCTTAGCCGCTTGAGCCACAGGCACCGAGCCAGCTCCTCCATTCTTGTGATACTTTACTAAGAAGAGAAGGCTGTTTTTCAAGTAGTTTGCTCTTCCTGAAGCCCTGTGTCCCAGACACACTGGGGCCCCATATCAGGCCAATGCTTAGGAGTCAAGTGTGACTGCTGCAGCTCCAGATCCTCAGCCTTCTCTCTCCCAGCTGCCCACTGAGCACAGGGCAGACAGCAGCAATGGGGGCTCTTCCTCAAGATCTTCCTCTTCCATGGCCCTTTTTTCAACTCCACATGCCATGCAAAGACCAAGGGCTCACTTTCTCTGTCAACTCAAATGACCGCCTTCTACCCGGTTTACTTTTTTTTTCCAAGATGGAGCAATCCTTTATTTTTACATACTTTGATAAAGAAGTTTTCAGTAAATAATCTTTCCAGTGGAGAATGAAAATCAGCCTCAAGCCATCAGCTGCTGCTCTCTGTTCAGGACCTAGGCTCCTCCTGGCCCACCCAAGTGGTGAGTGGAGGGGTATATTTCCCTTCCTTTATTAGCTTATCCCGCTGTTTCTGGATGGCTTTCAAGCGTTGAATCGTTTTCACTCGAGTTATACATTCTATGAAATCATCAAATTCTATCTTGCACTCTTTCTCTGCCCAGATAGTACCAATTCCATGCGCACATTCTATCCATTCTTTTTCAAAAGCATGGCATCGAGCAGGATTCCTGTAGGGTTGCTCAGCACTTTGGATTGTCAACCCGCGATCTAAATTAAGGCCCAGCCTTTTCTGTATATCAAAGAGAGGCATGGCTCACGACGCAGCGCCCTTGTCTGTTCTTAGTTGGCCCTACCTGGTTTACTTTGGAGGAGACCCCCATCCCTCTGGCTTCATCAGCAAAACTTTCACATTAGAATGTGCCAGATGAACGTTGGTGTCTTTTTAGATCTCCAAACAGGTGGCTATTGGGAAATTCATATGGCACCATTAATAGTTGCCCACAGGGATATGCGGAGGCCTGTGCAGGCTGATGTATCTGAGGGCTCAGCACCGTCCCTGGCCTGGGTAAACACGTCATAGCTTTCTGTCAGGGGCGGCCAGGGTGCCGTGCCAGGTGAAGGACAGAGAAACGAATAAGAGGTTTGTGCCTCAAGAAGCTTGTGGGAGATTCAGTTTGCAGAAACAGAGCCTGAATTAGATTAAGCCAAAAAGGGGAGTAGTTAGAAGTAGACTGGTGTCTCCTACCTGTTCAAAAGACAGACTGAGCAGCTGATGTGGGAGGAAGATGAGCGTGCAGGGGCCGCAGGAAGCTGGGTGTGTCCTTCCTCCCTCCCCTGCTGGCTTGGGGCCTCTCTCTACCTGTGGCTCTCATACCAGCGTCACACTGACCTGCTCCCAGGGCATAAGAACTTTTCCTGACTCCCTCTGGTCCCAAGCTCCACAGCACCAGGCTGCCCTGGGGAGGGAGGTGTGGGCCTGGAAGGAAGGGATATCGGCAGACAACACCTCACATGTCCACCAGCACATGTGTCACTTGACTACAAGTGATGAAAAAAACCCAACTCAAACTGGCTTCAACCGTCAAGTGAGCTCATGACACTGGGAGGTTCACCAGATGAGACTGGCTTCAGGCTGGACTGCACCCAAGAGCCAGGCAGCTTTTTTGTTTTTGGGTTTTTTTTGCAGTTTTTGACCAGGGCGGGGTATGAACCCGTCACCTCTGGTATGTGGGGCCAGCGCCCTACTTCTTTGAGCCACAGGCACTGCCCAGCCAGGCAGTTTTATAAGGAACTGCTGTCATCTCTCTGTGTCTTGGCTTTGCACCCCCGCCCCCCTGGAGGACCGCATGCTTGGGCAGGCTGTGCTCCTGGCACCTCTGGGTACACGGGGGCCTTGTAGGGGGAGTGAGCCCAGGAAGAAGAGCTCTTCTGTCTCTGTGTAGCCAGCAAGGGCCTTGGGACCCACTCCACAAGCTTGACATGGATCACATGTCCATCTCCTGAGCCAGACGTTGTGTTGGGATTATTTCCATGTGAACTCTGGGAATGTGAACAAAAGTTCTCTGAAAGGGAACTTGGAGGAAAGGGACTTTATTCCAATGAACACTTTGCAGATCACAGAGATGTAGCCTTGGATTTGAAGCTCTCAAGTCAGGTCCACTTATGCAAATGAAAGATTCAAACTGGCTTCAACTTAGCTGTGATAGCTTGGTTCAGGACACACTGTAAGTCCCCACGTTGAGTAGAGGTGTGGCTTTTCAGGAAACTTAGAGTACTGTGTGACCTCTAGTCTGCAAATGGCATTTGGCTCTATTTTTAATTTAGGCCTAGGTAGTCATTCAGGATGCATCTTGAAGGATTGGCTCCTTCAGTTTCACATTTGTTCATAGGAGTGAGGAAGCAGGTGGGAGTTTACCAGAAGGATGCAGTCTGGTAAAACCACACATTATTTAACAGAAGCGAGTCAGTGAGTAACAGAGAGCAGCAGACCTGGGCAGCCCAACTGCATGGATGTGAGGAAATCAGGGCAGGCTTTACAGAGGAGCAGCTGCCCAGGCCTCCAATGTTACACTTAGAATTGCTATAACAGCCACTCTAGCTCTTCCCAAAGAATTGTAAAGCGGGACTAAAACAAGTACACGAACACCGTTGTTCACAGCAGACAACAGATGGAGACAGCCCAGATGTCCATCAACTACTTTATGATAAACCAAATGTGGTCTAGACACACAATGAAATATTATAGTATTCAGCCATGAAAAGGAATGAAGTCTTCACACATCCTGCAACATGGACGACCCTTTACACTATTGTGCTGAGTGAAAGAAGCCAGACACAAAAGGTCACATATCATATGAGTTCATTTATAGAAAACATCCAGAATAGGTGAGTCCATAGAGACAAAAAGCATAATGGTGGCTCCCAGGGTGGGGCAGGAGGGGAGAATGGGAGTGACAACTTAACACTTGCGTTTCCTTTGGGGTGATGAAAGTACTATCAAGTTCCACAGAGATGGTGGTTGCACAATATTGCGAACAGACTAAATGCTGCTTAATTGTTCACTTTAAAAGGGCCAATTTATGGCATGAGTTCCACTTTTTCTTTTCTTTTTTGAGTCTCACTCTGTCACCCTGGTAGAGTGCTATAGTGTCACAGCTCACAGCAACCTCAAACTCCTGGGCTTAAGTGATTCTCTTGTCTCAGCCTCCCAAGTAGCTGGGACCACAGGATCCTGCTACAATGACCAGTTATTTTTAGAGATCAGGTCTTGCTCTGGCTCAGGCTGGTCTCAGACTTGCAAGTTCAGGCAATCCAACTGCCTTGGCCATAAGTTTCACTTTAATAAAAAAAGAACAATAACATTTTCACCAGCAAAAACAAAAACAAAAACAATCACAAAGGGCAAGTGGATAGCAACCTCAAACTCCTGGGCCTGGTGCCGCCCAGACCTCCATAAGAGCTGTGCAGCGACCCCAACCGGTGACCCACGCCCACCGGGCCTCCACATTCCCTCACTAGGAACTGCAGGAGCCAAGCAACCCTGCATCCTCCCTCCTGTGTCCTCCCAGCCTCCACACTAGCCTGTTCATCTGGCCAGGGACTCTGGTAGCTGCATGCCCTCTGGAGCCCTACCTGCCTCTGCACAGAGCCCTTCTCCTGGCCAGAGACTGCTGGAGCCTTGGGTTCTCTGTGTCAAAGTCACTGGGCACCAGGCACTCCCAGAACTGTGCGCACCACCCCCAGCCCTGTTGCTGAATCCGGGTGTGTCACACACCGGAGCTGCTTCCACAACCAGAACTCCCTAGCTAGAGCAGTCCCAGAGGAACTACACAGGGTCACTCCCTACAAAGATCCAGCAACAATAGAGTGATCCCGCTGGGGTCTAATCTTGGAGAGACACCTCCCCAAATCTGAGGACAGCCAGAGGCAACGGTGAAAAACAATCATGAGGTAAAATCAACAGAAAAACTCTGGTAATATGAATAATCAGAGTAGATCAACTCCCCCAAGGATCAATGGGGCAGAAACAGCACAAGACCCCATGCACAAACAAATAGCTGAGATGTCAGAAATTGAATTCAGGATCTGGATAGC
>CAUYPK010138407.1:0-15608 GCA_963574355.1 Loris lydekkerianus
GTCCCTCCTCAGAAGCAGCATAACAAAATCCAAACTTGGCAAAGAGCCACAGTATACAAAATAATGATAAGAGGCAAAGAGCCGAAATTCATTTTGGCCGGGAGCTGCATGCGGCTCTAGCCGCGTGTTTGCCACCCCTGCCTTAGTCAAAGAGATGGATTTGACACAGTGTCTCTCCTGTTCTCCTGGCAAGATGTCTGTCATATTAAAAATTCCCTTCTTCCTTGGAAGTCCTCACTATCTCAATAGCTGGACTTTTGGATTTTTGTGCAGCAAGCAAGTGGACCTATACGGAAAGCCCCTTTCGGTTTCATTTATTAGAAGAAGAGAAAAAACATTTATTTGGCTCATTGATCTGCAGGCTGTGCAAGAAGCATAGAGCTGACGTCTGCTCAGCTGGTCAGGGCTTTTCACCACATAAAAATGTAGCAAAGGTCAAGGAGCAGCAGGCACATGCAGGGAGGTACCAAACCTGAGAGGCATCCTGGTTTCATCACAAACCAGTATCATGGGAAGTAATTCATTCCTTGAGAACTTATCCAGTCTCACGGGAGCAAAAACTCATTCAGTACCACAGGAATAGCACCAAGACATTTCTAAGGGACACAGTGCCCCCACGACCCAGACAGCTCCCACCAAGCTCCACATCCCAACACTGCCACATTGGGGCAGCATGAAATGTGGTAGAAACAAACTTTATCCCAACCATACCCTCTGCTAAAATCAAGATATCAGCCAGGGATACAATTTTCATCTGAGGCTCTGGACCTCTGTCTGTTGGAAGAACTCCTTCACACAGGCTCAACAGGACCTCCGCCACCTGCAAACCAGTAATGGCACACTGGGCCAACACCCTTGGAATTCCTCTGGCTTCCAATTTTCTTCCTCCTTGGTTTTTTAAAAGATTAACATGATGACACTGGACTTACCCAGAAAAATACAAGATAATCTGCTTAGTTTAAAGTCAATCAGTAACGTTGACTGTGTCTGTAAATTTTCACAGCAGCACCTAGATTAGCATTTAGTCAAATAATCAGAGAATAAAAATTTGAGGAAGCATTTTTAGACTTCTACATATCACAAGATATAAAAAACTCAGCCTTCAGGCATTAATAGGCAGATAAGTAATATCCAAACTTTTTAAAAAAGCAACTGTAAAGAGAGAATAAAACACTATCCCCCCAAAACTAAAAATACTACTAACCATCTTGAATTTTTTGCCTTGATGCTAGGTTTAAAAATAAAACCTTCAATGATAGGATGAAGGTAAGATAGGAAAAGAGTTTAGGTCTGGAAATTCTTAAAACCACAGTCATGAAGATGTTGCGATAAGAAATTTAGTCTCTCCGTGACTCAATTTCCCTTCTTACCTGGGTTCTCATCAGCTAAAAAGTGAATTAACATTTATGCTTTATAGTGTCATTATAAGAATTCAATTAGGGAATTCACGTTATATAAGTTCTTATTAAGTGCATAAATAAAATAATTTTTAGGATTCAGTAATTTAGAAATGAACGTTCATTTCTATTCTAAATTACTGAATCCTAAAAATTATTTTATTTATGCACTTAATAAGAACTTATATAACATGAATTATGTACAAAGCACTATTCTGAATTCTTTATTAATATCAACTCAAAAGGATAACTCATCTTTATAACCACCCTATAAAGTTGAAACTATTATTATACCTATTTATAGAAAAACCTAACTATCGCAATTTGTTTCAAAATGTTTTTCTTCTTAGTGTCCTTTTCAAATGGTTGCATTTCATCATTTCTACAATTTGCATCAAGAAAAGATTTAAAATTCAGTTGCTAAAGGCTTTATCCTAAAAAGAATGACAACAGCGACTGATTTCGGTAAAAATCTTTGAAGTGAATGATTAGCCCCACACAAAATCCACTTTAATTAGAGGTGACCTTGTGATTTTCTAAATAGTGTAAGTTTTAGTGAAGAAGACCTCCTTTTCCACAAAAGGCAGCTGTTCTTGACTCGTTATGTCTCTTGAACAGTATAGTTCTTTTCTATATTTTTAAAGTGTGTAAAGTTTAAAAATCTTTGATTTTATTCTTGCTACTTTCTAACAAATATGACGAAAATGTGTCATTCTCCACTCTTAGCAGGAAAGACATGCTCTTGATATATTTTCTCAGATTTCTCCAGAAAAATTTCCTAAAATTTCTCCCCATTTATTTTTCTATTTTAAGATCACTCTAAAAATATTAGGAAAAAATCCCAAAGTAGTAGATTATACTACATTATTCTTACCTTGCATGGCACACAATTAATGCAAGTGTGATACTTTCTAGTAAGCTATACTTGGGTTTATTCTGAAAGTTCATGGGTGCGAGTGACAGAAACGGCAAACAGCCAATAGCAGGACTTATTCTCCTTATTTAAGTCGAAGTTTGGCTCAGAGAAAAACTTTTGTAAATTTAAATTTCATTTTGTGTCTTTGTATTTCAAGTTCCATGAAAGTACCAGATACTTGAAATTCATAGAAAATTATCACCACCATTAACCAATAGGTAAATGTTTATTGCAGCCAAGAACACATGACATTTGAAATCAGATCTTTTTCTTTGAGAAGTTAATTTATCTAGTGCTGAAACAAGATAAATTTTCTTTAAGAGATCAGGGGAAAATAACATTGAGAGTTAACTTATGAAAATAAATGTTTTATTAATTTGTCCCTCACACTAATGTACTTGAGGGTATTATGACAATATTTAACAGCAAACACCACAATGGTCATAAGGCAATTGACTACAAGTGCTTTAGCCTCAAGACCAGCCCCAGAGTTGTGTGTGCTAAAGTCTAGATGAAGATAGACCTTAATGCTTAATTTGAGAATTCTTACATTGGGTATATTACAAACCATGGTCCAGGCTTTCTGATAATGTACGCAGAATGCTTTGCAATCACCAATCACCATATGAACATATGGTGGTATAAGTACAAAAGTAAAAATAACAGTTAAGGTTTATTTTATGTTTGCAATGTCCAAGACACTCTATTAAACACTTTAGAGCTATTCATCATTATCCTTGTTTTTAAAACAGGAGATTGAAGCCGGAGAGATTGGGTACATTGTCCAAGCTTACAAAACCAGGAAGTGAGAGAGTCAGGATTGGAACCCTGGTAGTATCCTTCAAGAACACTGTGTTAACCACACAATTGTGAATCGAAATCCTATCTGTTGCATAGGTAAAGAGACCGCCTACCCTTTAAATGTACACACATAACTCATGCGCATTATCTATAGCCATCCACAATTCCCCAGTAAGCACTTCACTGCCCTGTATTTGTGTGTTAGTTGCACTTGGTGGCTCAGAGTCTCTCACGTAATGTCAAGCAATCATCTGAAGGCTTGACTGGGGCTGAGGATCTGCTCCCAACATGGCTTATTCACAGCTATTGGCACCCTAGTCACAAGTTGCTGAGTGACCTGGTATCTGGCTCCCCCTGGGCTAGTGATTCAAAAGAGAGAGCAAGGCAGGGCCACAGGTCTTTTGCAGCCTGGTCTCAGGGGTCACATGCATGAGTTCTGTTTGGTCCTGTTCATGAGAGTTGAGTCACTAAATTCAACCCAGTATCAGGGAAAAGAATTAGGCTCTATCCTTTGAAGGGAGAGACAAAGAATTTTGAGGCATATGTCAAACTAACACGATATTTAGTCTAGTTCAGCTGGAGAAACTTCTGTATCTCTTTGTCCAACTCTGTTACCAAAATTTAATTTCATCTTCTAAGTCTCAGAACTGTTCTACTACATCTAACCTCATTATAAATATTCTAAAGTATTTCGGCTCATGTCATCTTTTCTTTCTCTTACCCTGACTCCATTGCAATCTACTGCAAAATGCAGAGTGAATCAAGGCTGCACAGTTTAGCTGTTCAAGGTCACCATTCATATCTATGGGAAAGGTGCCAGCAAAAGAAATACAAAAGAAGTCATTTATTATACCTAAGCACTCCCCTACAACCTTGAGATTTCCTGAATATCCTAGTCCCTTTTCTTTGACCAAAGTGAAAAATGAGCAGAGTCTGTTTCAGGCCCTGAAGCCCAGCACATCTTCCTGGATCTCTCTTTCTGCCTGTGCTGCCTTACATTCCCACTCAGGTGAGCCCAGAAGTCCGCCTGCCTTTCCATCTGTTCATCTTCACCAGCACCCAGCACTAATCAGACAGACTGAGTCGATCTAAGCCAGAGTTTCTCCACCTCAGCATTTGCTGCCAAAGAATTCTTTGTTGTGGAGGAGCAGTCTGTGCCTCACACACGTTAACAGCATCCCTCTCCTCTCCCCATGAGATGCCACTGGTACTTCCCAGATATGACAAATAAATGAGTCTCCAGACATTGCCTAATACTCCCTGGCGTGCAAAATTGCTCTTAGTTGAGAATCATGGATCTAAGCTATTATGATTGAAACTGGATAAGTAAAATCTGTGAGCCTTATCAGATAAAACACATGCAGAGATGTTCTGTGCTTCATCTGAAAGAGATAATCAATGATATTTAGAGATACGTATAAATAAGAAAATTTTTTTATGACCCAGTTATTTAATTGAGGTAGTTGTCTTTTCTGCTGTCACTCGGCCTTTTGTCCACCAGCTAATTTGGTGGGAAGTAGAGGGGTTCTGCACCACGGGCTGTATTTACTCAAAGTTACTAAAACTTGAATGATCTGGAACACAATGGAGGGGAAATAAAAGGAGAGGAACTAGAAGGATAATAGGAGAGAAGAAAAAGTAAACTTACTTTGATTTTTTCCATGTTAAATTATTTTAGAGTAGTTATGAGATGTTAGACTTTATTTTGTAAGTTCACCTTGACTGAATGGTAACCATGTACCCCAATCACTTCACTAAATATTTTCCCAAAATATTAACTCCTATAATTTTTGGAAAAAGTTCATGCGGTAGATACTATTACAGTCCTTTGACCCATGAAGGAAGTGAGGCACAGTGACATTATCTTGCTTAATAGCTAGTTTTTATAAAGTGCTTTCAGAGACCTGTTTCCAAGATCATCTTCCCCCAGGACTTGGTTTCTCTGTCCTCCAGTACTTCTCACCTTTCTCTATAGCTCTTCATATTAAGCCCTCAAAATGTAAAAGGATTCACAGAATTTCACAGGCATCTGGAGCAATTAGGAGAGTACCCTGTTTTTTCAAGGAGATTGGAGGAAATACGGCCATGTGAGGCTGGAAAGAGATCAAAAGAGGAAGTAAAAGACTGGATTAAAAAAATATTCCTCCAAGGATGATACAGATATGTTTAAAACACAGATTGGATTTCCATACAACCTTGATCTGGCCAGGCACAGCAGCTCATACCTGTAATCCCAGCACTCTGGGAAGCTGAGGCAGGTGGATTGCTTGAGCTCAGGAATTTGAGACCAGCCTGAACAAGAGCGAGACTCCATCTCTACTAAAAATAGAAAAACTGATGGGGCATTGTGGCAGGTACCTTTAGTCCCAGCTAGTTGGGAGGCTGAGCCAAGAGGATCTCTTGAGCCCAGGAGTTTAAGTTTACTGTGAGCTATGACGTCGTGGCACTCTGTCCAGGGTGACTCTATCTTAAAAGAAACAAACAACAACAATAAAACCCCCAAAACACTTGACCCAAGGCCTTGAATAAAAATAAGAATTATTTAAGGGAAACTGTTGTCAGCATTAAAATGTACCTAAGAAAATGTAAGCCATTGATGACCCTTTGTGTCACTGTGGAGTATGTGTGCTGTCATGCTCTGCGCGTCACTCTCCCCAGCACAGCGCCCTCTCTAAAGCCTTCAGCAGCTTCCAATTGCCTTTGCAGCCTGGCAGGAATGGCCCCTCTATTATATGACCCCATTCTATCTTCTTTACCCAAACTTTGCCCTTGATACACAAAATTGAGCTACTTGTATTTTCCCTGAAACTCCTTTTCTACCTTTCAACTCACAATTTCCTTTGCTTGAAATGCCCTTTTCCCAATATCGGCTCTGTTATAATTTTACCCCAGAACAAATATTCTTTCCTTTTTGGCACAATCTCTAACTCCCTTGGAAGCATTTTCTGAAAAGTCCCCATCCCACAGTACCCAGTTTGTCTCTCTTTGAGGAAACTTCGGTGGTTATGAATTACGATGAGCTGTATATTTGTCTACCCACCTACTAAACAATAAACCCCTTAGGAGAAAAGAAGTTTTATTCATCTTTGTCCTACAAACTTTGAAAACTATATGTGTTCAATAAAAATATTCATTGACTCAAACTGAAATTTGAGTGTTAGACACCCTCAATTTTAAAGATTAAGCAAAACCTAAGCCAGCATAAAAATTTCCACTTTGTGATATATGCTGCCAAATTCTTAATAAATTTGGCTTTTGTAGAACTTTTTTTTTTTTTTTAAATTTCTGAAGGGCTTTCTAAGTATTCTGTAATTAACCCCTCAATGGCCCTGGCCTTGCTGCATCAGGTAATAGGCTGGTGATTTTGTGCCCCTTGGAATTTCACTACAGAGGCTTTCTATGAAGGGACAAAGTTGGAGCTTTCCAGAGCACAGGCAAAAGCAGAAAACCAGCAGGCTCCAAATGAAATGGGCTGCCAGTCACCACAGGAGGGGCTGAGGCAGAAGAAAACATTATTGAAAGCAAAGACTGTTTTTTCTTTTTCCATTTTACTATTGATGACATTATATTTCTACTTCTAAGTGCTAATTTTTACAAATTCTAGAAAATAATTCAAGTCCTCTGCAGTCTAATTCATTTTTATAATAAATTAAATGTCACAAATCAAAAAATATAAGTTAGTGTACATGTATTATTATTGTGTGAATGTGTCTGTGTAGGAGAGGGAGACCCAGAGTGAGAGAACCACCTTGCTAAAGGCATTGAAGAACGTAACATCACAGATGTAGACAACTTGAACTCGAACCATTATGTAAACACCTAGACTTTTAGGACAAACATATCAAAAAAACAATTTTTCATTTTAACACAAAAAAATCACTAAGCTTATTCTGTCTACTTACCTACAGTATTTAATTCATAAAAATTTAGATTTCATATTTTTTTAGTAATATAACTTACTAAATTAGCACACATCTGTATACCATGCCTGAACAGAATGCTTCTTATATTCATAGTGTGTACCAGGGCTTATGTCCTGGCATGACCCACAGCTGAAGAAAACCCTTTTCCTCTGGAGCATCCAACCCCTGGAGCCTCCAACCCCCGGAGCATCCAACCCCTTCAGTCAGGATGTTGCACACACAGGGCTGCATGGAGGCTTCTCCAGTGAGTAACTTTTCCCTGCTCACTCACTGTTCTAGGATATCACAGAGTTGTGTTTAATATAATTTATTTCAACAAATTAGTTGAACACCTACAATGTGTTAAGCATCATTTCTTCATTAAACATCTGTGACACTCCACCTTGTATCATAAACATACACAGCAGTGTTTGTAAGAAATTCTTCTAGGAAATTCTGGACCACAGAGATGATACTACTGTCAACATCTCTCTTGAGGTGTTTCATGCATACTAAAGCATCGTTTGTAAGTTGGATAACACTCTAACACATTTTCCCATCTGAACACACTATCCCACAGAAGCAATGTGAACTCCGCATAGTGTTTCCAGGTCAGAGCAGAATGTGTATTAATTTGTCCAATGGAGGGAACCAAGCTCTCCTTTCAGATTCCTGTGGTTTTTAACTTCATTCTCTGAAAATATCTAAAGGAGAATAAAGTTGTGGTTATAAAATGCAAAGGGTGTGCGGGGAATAAGAAAATACTGGTAAAAAGGGTACAAAGCCTCAACTGGACAGGAGCCAAACTATTTTTCTTTCTTTGGGATATGTTTATTGGATTGTGTGATGAAAGCAGTAAAAAATAATAATGTATTGTACATCTCAAAATAAGAGTAAATTTCAAATGTTTTCACCACAAAAAATGAGAATTTGATGTGATAGATAAATTAATTAGCTTGATTTCATTATTACACATTGTATTCATAAGTCATAATATCACTTTGTGCCCCCTAAATACATACAACTATAATTTGTCTATTTACAATTAAAAATATTAATTTTTAAAAACTACAAACAAATATTAAGGGTAATATGGTGATATTTGCACCACTCCCATAAGATAAATGTACAAATAACTTTTTGTAGTGATCTCTAGACTTATGTATAGTGGTAAAAACGAGAAACAATTACATGTTCAACAATAGAGCTATTTATATTTAAATTTATATACTGTTATATTTATACCATTAGATTATATTTTAGTCATATACTATAATGCTATTCAATCATTAAAATTAGTGTAAAAATTAGGGGATTTTAATGTAAAAATATTCACAGTGATTAAGTGAAAAAAATGAACAGTTTATGAATTTGCCCCTCACCCTAATATTGTTATTGTTTTGATGGCAATATTTAATAAGTAATCACTACTATGATCATAAGACAGTTGAACCTAAGGGACGTGGTCTAAAGACCAGCCTCAAGTGGGGTGGGTGTGTGTGTGTGTGTGTATGTGTGTGTGTGTAGGGCCCAGATGAAAATATCCATTAGTGCTTTATTAAGAATACATTCATTGTCTCCTAATAATGCACAAAACGTTCTTTGTAAACTTAAATCAAGAAGCTAAACTAAAAAATAAAACCCACAAAGGACAGAGAAACACCAAAAGAATAAAACACCCCAAAACGGAAAACAGCAGAGATACATAAAATGTTTTTTAAAATTCATGAAATTTTAAAAAGCCAAAAACTGATTTCTAGAAAAGCTGATCAAATTGATAACCTCTTAACAAAATTAATTAAGAGGAAAAAAGTATAAATGACCAATTTTAAGAATTAAAAAATGACTTCACTACAGACCCTACAGATATTAAAAAAATAATAATATTAAATGAACAAATTCCTTTAAAAATCCAATTTACCAAAACTAACACAATAATAAATAAAAAATCTAAATATTGTATCTATTAAGGTGGGATATATGTTGCTTGTGATGCCATCTCTGTGTCAAGAATTTCTTCAAAGAATTTCTTAGAAACACCATTGCACATGATTGACTGTAATACAAAGCAGAGTTTTATAGATATTTAATAAACATACAGTGTTTAATCCTATTTTAGGTGTTCAGCTAATATAGTGAAATAAATTATAGGAACTAAACATAATTCCGTGATATCCTAGGGTAGTGAGTGAGTAGGGAACAGTTAATCCCCCATGTAGCCCCCCGCCTCAAGGAGCCCCACATGTGCTACAGTCTGACTGCAGGCCCAGGCCTAGAGGCTCCCGAGGAAAGTGGTTTGCTTTAGCTGTGGGTTATGCCCAATCAATTAAAGGACCATAGTACATAATTTAAATGCCTTCACAAAGAAAACTCAAGGACCAGAAGACTTACTTAGTGAATTCTTCCGAATATTTGAAAACAGAATAACACCAATCTTAAACAATCTTTTTCTGAGATTTAAAAGAAGAGTATACTTCCTAGGCCAGGCGTGGTGGCTCATGCTTGTAATCCTGACACTCCGGAAGGCCAAAACAGGTGGATTGCTTGAGCTCAGGAGTTCAAGACCAGCCTGAGCAAGAGCAAGACCAGGTTTCTACTAAAAATAAAAAAGTAGCCAAGTGCTGTGTGGCTGCCTGTAGGCCCAGCTACATAAGAGGCTGAGGGAGGAGGATCGCTTGAGCCTAAGATTTTTGAGGTTGCTGTGATCTAGGATGCCATGGTGCTCTACCCAGGGTGACAGAGTGAGACTCTGTCTCCAAAAAAAATTGAAAAAGTAAAAAAATAAAAACTTTAAAATGTTATTACTTTATGAGGTCAGCATAGGCTTGATACCAATACCTACAAGGAAAGTACAAGAAAAGAAAATTACAGTACAATTTCTCTTACAACATTGATGCAAAACACCTAAAACATGCAGTAAATTAAATCAAATAATAAATGAATATCATGATCAAGTTGTATTTATCATAAGAATGTAATTTTATAAAAATATAAGATCAATTAATATAATTCACCACATCAACAACATAAGGGGAAAAACTATATAGACGATTTCTTTTGTTGTTGTTGAGACAGAGTCTCACTATATCACCCTCGGTAGAGTGCTGTGGCATCACAGCTCACAGAAACCTCCAACTTTGGGGCTTAAACAATTCTCTTGTCTCAGCCTCCCAAGTATATAAATGATCTTAATAGAAAAAGATTTTTTAAAAAAGATGGTTTCTATAATAGAAAAGCTGATCAATAAAAATTTAAAATGTGTTTTTAAAATAATGTATGTATACATATATATTCATATAATTTTAATAAATAAGGAATGGAATAGAAATTTCTTAGCATAAAATTACCAATGATAACATTTATTTTGAAAAAACTATTCAGCAAACATCCTCCTTAAATTGAGAGTATTGTAAGCTTTTTCTTGTAATTGTAGAATAAGGACATATGCTATTATGACTTTATTCAACAATATGATAGTGACCTCACTGTTGCAATAAGGCAAGAAAAACAAAGATAGGGTATTAAGACTAGAAAGTAAGAAATACAAATGACATTATGCACCGGTGATATGATTGTATATAAGAAAAAATTTGAAGCATCTATGATATAGTTTTAAGAAATAATAAGTAAAGTTAACAATGTAACTAGCTATAAGGACATTGTAAATATTGATAAGAAATATTTACCTTCTGCTCAATTTTGCTGTGACCTAAAACTAGTTAAAAAAATAAAGTCTATTATACCCGCGATGCATCTTACAAGGGTATGTGTGAAACTTAGTAAATGTAGAATATAAATGTCTTAATACAATAACTAAGAAAATGCCAGGAAGGCTATGTTACCAGTGTGATGAAAATTTGTCAAACGGTCTATAAAACCAGAGTATGGTGCCCCATGATTGCATTAATGTACACAGCTACGATTTAATAATTAAAAAAAAATAACAAAAAAAGAAGATAAAAAAAGTCTACTAATAATTTTTATTCTTTGTAATAGCTAAAAACAACTATCAAATGAACTTAAAAAAAACTTATAATTACATCACAAAAATCAACTTCTTAGGAATTAACATACTGAGAGATATATAAAACCATTCCACAAAAATCTATAAAACAAATTAAAGGAGACCAAAATAAGTAAAGGGACATACCATATTTATGAATTGGAAGATTCAATATTTTTAAGACATTAATTTTCCCCATTTGCTCTATAGATTCAATGCAATTCCATTCAAAATTTCAGCAAAATATTTGTGAAAATCTCAAGACATTACACTACTAAATATCAAAACATATTGTAGACCTTCAGCAAGTAAACACTGCTATATTAATAATATTTAATATAAGGATAATCGAATAAATCACTGGATAAAAAGTAGGGTCTAGAAATAGAATCTAAATAAATCATCACCTAATTTTCAAAAAAGATGCTACTGCAGTGGAATAGGAAAAAGGACCCGTTTATTTGAGAGCAGCATCAGACAAATTCCAATAAGGGAATTCTACGTTAAACTTAACCAGTAGTAGCTTTCAAAACTCTTAAGTCCTTAAAAACAGAGAGTGTTGCAACCAAAAAGAGCCTAAGTAGACACAAGAACTAAATGTAATAGGATAACCGATGGGATCCTGGGAGAAAAGGAGAGCACTAGATTGAAAACTAAGGAAATCTGAATAAAATATGAACTTTAATTAAAATTAATATATCAATATTGGCTCATTCATTATAACCCATGTACTATAATATTTTAGGATGATCATAATAGAGGGATCTGGGTGAGGGAAGATAGAAGAACTGCCTGTGCTATCTTTGCAATTTTTCTGTAATCCCAAAGTGTTTCTAAAATAAAAGTTTATTTTTAAAATAATTTGCACCAGTGAATAGGGGAAAATATTTGCTGCATCTGTATCCAAGAATATATCCAGACTGTGTACAAGGGCAGACTTGTAGCCAGAATACGTAATAAAAAAAGACAACCTGCTGAGAAAAAAAAATGCTCAATTTAATTGAGTAGGTATTTCACAAAAGAGGATATGCAAATGGAAAATAATCACATAAAATATGCTCAACATCATTATTCATCAAGAGGAAGTAAATTAAAACTAAAATAAGAAATCACTTCACACCCACTCAAATGGTTATGATTTTAAAAACTAACAGTGCTAAGTATTGGTGGGGATGTTTGAACATCATAATCACTTCACTTGGGAAGACTCACAGGTACAACAACTTTGGAAAATTAATTGTTGTCTATTAAATCCAAACATATTTATATCTCAGGTTTAGCATTATTCAAAATAGCCCCAAAGTAGAAGTAACCTAAATTCCATCAACAAATAAAATGGATGAGTAACTTTGTATATTCACGTAATAGGGTATTATACAGTAATGAAGAGATGCATTTTGCTACATAAAATAGTATGAATGAATTTCATGGGAATGGACAAAATAAGCCAGAAACGAAGAGTACTTAACGCATGATGTCCTTTATATAAAATCAAAAAAATAAGCAAGAGGAATCTCTGGTGATAGCAGTCAGATCAGCAAATCTTGAGAGAGGTTTCTGGGATAACAGCAAGATTCTGTCTTAATCTGGGTGGTGAATATATATGTAGTTCACAGTAGAATAATGAATAGCACTCTGTACATTAGATTTGTGTACTTTCCTTCATACATGTCACACTGCAATGAAATAACTTGCAGAAAGAAGTACAGCGAGATACCATTTCTCAACCACCAGTTTGTAAATAAATAAACAGTTTAGCAATGTGCTCTGTTGGCGAGGCTCTGGAGAAAGGGTCCTTCCAACCAGTAAAGGTAGGGTTACCAAAAGTGTGGAAATTGTCCCTGAGACGGCATCAGAAGAAAAAGGCCAAGTGATTTTAGGAGAAGGAAAGAAAAGTTTATTAATTTGTTGGCAAATGAGGATGTTATTATACTCCCTTCTTAAAGTACCAATATTCCCCTCTGAGCTTTTAAAGGGGGTGGGTCTGTTTAATCCCATCTTTGGCTAAGACAATCTCATGATCTCCACCAGCTCATCTCGTGGGGCACACACACACACACAAAAAAAACACAAAGGGCCCTCCCCTGCCCTTCCTGACCCCTAGCCTGAGGCAAGGATGTAGATTTTAGTTCTCAAAAAGGCAAAGAGGGTTTTGAAGGACAGAAAGTATTTTTATCCTTTTTTCAGGCTATTTTCTCTGTTACAGTAGAAATACTACATATCGTGACTCTTCTGGAGAATTGGACATTATCTGCATTGTATTATGTTACAATGTATTATCTGTTATACGTTAAAAGTTATATTGTATTATCTGTATTGTGTGAATCATGTCCACCCATGTCCCCAGAGTCATTTGTTAAAGCTCTACCCCATGGACTTGAGAATTAGGTTGTCCTAATCCTGTCTTACTACTGTGCTTTTAAGAAGATGAAATTTGCACACACCAGCAGAGAGACCAGCAGTGTGTGACCTCAGAGGAAAGTTCATCTGAGAACGTGGAGAAAAGGGGGCCGTCTGCAGGGCAAGAAGAAAGGTTGCAGAAGAAACTGTGTGACCTGCCAACACCTAGATGTGTGACCTCTAGAACTGGGAGAAAGAGAACTTCTGTTGTTTAAATGACCCAGTCTGTGGTGTTTTAGTCATGGCAGCCCCAGCAAACTAATATACTTACAAAATTATAAGGGTATCCCGGAAGCTTTAGAACTTTAGAATACTTCTAGTTATTAACTTGAGAAGTACAAATGCAACGAGCTTACAAAAAAAAAAAAAAAAAATGGACGTTTATTTATGCTTCTTATAAGCCCATTTATGTTGCAAAGTTCAAATAATTTTAATTTACATTTTAAGCCCTCTGACTGAATCAGGCAAATATTGATTTAAAAATTAAAATTTAAAAACAATTATTTAGAACCTGTAAAACTAAATGTGTGAACAAAATTTAAATAAGTGAACTGGTAAGTGATATGTTTTTGTAAGTTTTTAACATTTACTTCTTACATTATTAAAACTTAATATATACTAAGCCTTGTGGGACACCTTGTCTATGCCCTTACCCTTTAACCCACCAATTATATTTCAAGATTTCTATCCACAAGATAAGAATCTATCCAAAAATAGTCTGAAAAGATAAATCCACAAGACCTTTTATTTCAGTAATATTTGTGATGGAAGAAACATGACTGAAAGCTAGATGACTTTTAATAATGTATTTTATTATGTTTTGTATAATTTGTATTTTATTATGTTTTGTATAATTTATGTTGAAGCCGTGTAAAATAAACATATTACAAATTTAAAAGTCAAAATTTAATTTCAAAAGAGCAAGCCCTAATAATTGCAAATAGCATGAAAAATGTCCTGTGAATACTGTGTACCCAGTTAATGTAATATCATACAAAGGGGAACTAATCCAAAGGACTTTAAGGCAGAGTAAAGTTGAGTAAGACACGCCTTAAAAATGCAAAAAAAGAAAAGAAAAAGAAGTTTAACTGCTATGGTAATTATATTTAGTCATATTTCAGTAGTAGTTCTGGGGAGAGTGGGAGAGTTTTTTTTTTCATTTTTGAGACAGGGTCTCACTGTATTCCCTGAGCTACAGTGCAGTGACCTTATAGCTCACAGCAATCTCAAAGTCCTGGACTCAAGCAATCTTCCTGCCTTAGCCTCTCGAGTAGTTGGGACTACAAGCACATGTCACCATGCGCAGCTAACTCCTGGCCTCAAGTGATCCTCCGCATCCAGCTAGTATTGGGGTTTTTATTCTGAGACTATTGTGTCAGATAAGGAAAATGAATAATTTTGTCGGTGACAATGAGAACTGAAAAATAGGGCTTAGGTAAAAGAAATACAGACACAAGGTCAACAAAGTTAAGTTCAAACCTGTTATTCTGAATTTGAATTAGAAAGGTCAGAATCAATTTATTATTTAATTTTAAATGTCTATTAAAATAAACACCTGTTGAAACATACTGATCTATAAGTGTCTCACAGTTTTGCATGTCTCCTGAGCAGAGGCACTTTATTCCCCGCTATTATTTGAAGGATGTTTGTATGGAAAACAGCCTTGGAGGACAGACATAGTGTCTCCCTCCAGAGCATGGCTGGCCGGCAAGCTTATTGTTCACTAGGAGAACATGCGGTTCTCTAAGCTCAGGGGTTCCTTCCTGTGACACATCCACTCCATGCTGAAATATCATCTGATCCTCTTTATATTACCCTCTGGGAAATGAGGTTTGAGTAATTGGTGCAAAAATGCTCATACCTACTTCTTCATTTTTGACTTGAGTCTCTTCTCTTCCACCCATATCTGAGCAACTATGGAAAGCTAAGTGATTAGCTTCCATATGGGTAAATTCTCAGACCTATCATAGTTCTTAAAAATAATTAGAAAAAGTACCTTACCTGGTAGCAAAGAGTAACCCTAGTACCTGGAATCATTATTGTCTCTGAGGTCATTTCAAAAGTTTTGTCCATTTTTATGAGTCTACTTTAAACTGTAATATCTCAGTGAATATTTATTCAATTTAATCGAAATAAGCACCATTTGAATCAGTGCACTTTTGCCAATGTAACACAAGTCGATTAATTCC